>CAIGRP010116973.1:0-14465 GCA_903798385.1 Fraxinus cuspidata
TTTTAAAGTTTTGGTCAAAGGCCAACTGAACAAAATGCATTTGAGTGGTGGCTATCTCAGCTCATTCCCCTGAAAAAGAACGGGGAAGAGAGAGAGAAGAGAGAGACATGGGGAAGAAGAACGGATTTTGGGTTTTTTAATTTTTGAAAATATCAAAAAAAATATTTTTTCAACAATTTCAAAATAAACATTCAAAATACAACATTCAAAACACAAAATTGAAACACAAAAAAATCACTCCTAAATTTTTTAAGCTTTCAACAGGATTTGGGAGAGATGCTGACCCGAACTCTGTGGTGCGTTCTCGGACTCATCACCAATTCTGGTATCTAGTTAAACCCGTCCCTTTTAGTTAGATTCAAATCCGCCCAATCCAATATATTATTTCTCTTCTTCTTCCTCTCCTTCTTCTTCTCACTCCTTCCTTTCAAAATTTTATTCTCTCTCACTCCCCCCTTAGTCCTTCCATTAAATCCCTCGTCCATTTCTTTACTTCACTGGGTTTTAAGGTACCCTTTTTTTTTCATCTTTTTATTTATTTTCTTAAAGTTGAACTTGGGGAAAAATGGACGGAGGACTGTACAATCCTCGAACTGTCGAAGAAGTTTTTATAGATTTCAAGGGTCGTCGAACTGGCCTTATCAAAGCACTGACAACAGGTATTTTTGAATTTTTTTATTTTCTTTTTTTTATCGTGAGATTTTTTTTTTCCCCTTTGGTTTAATGTGGTTTTTTTTTACCTGCTGTTTTTGTGGTGCAGATGTTGAAGAATTTTACCAGCAGTGTGATCCTGGTTAGGGACTTTCTCAGTTTTTTTTTTTTTAAATTTTCAATATACTCTACAGGGCTTATTATATGTGATTGCATGTCAGTTATCTGTTGATAAATGGCGACGTTTGTGGTAGAAACAGTAAAATTGATACTAATATGGTCTTAATTTTCCGGTTTTTATATGATAAATGGGTTTTAAATTATGTGGTGAGAGCTTTAAGATGTGTACTAAAGTTTAAACGTCTGGCTTGGAATGTTATATAATTTTTGAAATATGAATGATATGTACATTGTTGGAAATTCTGGCTTGAAATGATACGACATTCTAATATGAATGATATGTACATTTTTGGAAAAATTCTAATTTCCTACTGATATTGCATTTTTACTAATCTTTGATTTGAACTGTTTCTAATTTTATAATGAATTTTGAGGGGCATTTTTGTGTATTTTTTCCTCTCGATGAAATCTTTTCAAGAATGGAAAGTTGTATCTGTTGGGTAATTGAAACTATAATGGATGTAACTCCATTCTGATGTCTAGCGGTGAAACAGGACATGTGGCAATCGAACATCATTGTATTAACTATTAAGTATTGCTTTATCTGAATTATGGAAACTGCTTGAATGGTCTGTTGTGGCTGTTTTACTGAATTCGATCATACCTTGTGTCTGTTTAAAATATTTTCCATTAAGTTAGAATTATATTAATGCATCCGCTTATATGCTTAGAAATTTGAGTAATGCTATTTATCATAATTATTGATGTTCATCATTATAGGTGTCAATTAAGTGATTGGACATTTTTAATGGGACCCATATCCCTTATTGAAGAGGTTCAAGCATTAGTGCCACCTAATTGACACCTAGACAAGCGACGAGTAGTCTAGATGGATAGCATTTTTTCAAAAAAAATTCCTTCATGATGGTTCTAAAATGCTATTACAGGATTCAAAATTAGCATTCTGATATATGTATTTTATTTTATTTTATTTTTTGGGTGGGTTCCCTATATTTGTTTTGAACTTTATAATTGTTTCTTGAATTTTGGAATAAATAGTTACCCTTTACAGTCGTGGGTCATCCCAATTTGTTTTAGTGGACAAGACAGGAAGTTATTGAGGTAGTAATTGTGGACTATGTATGACATATGGAACACCATTCACCAGTCCTGCATTAAAGAGCGTGTTGACCTGTGGCAACCAAGTCTAGGTGTGATATTTTAATTTCGTTTTCTCAAAATCAACGAAGTTTGGTGTGGTATGCAATTAGGTTTCAATCACTTTTTGTCACAACCTCTGCGTATAAGTCGAAAATCTCATGTTTCATTAAGCCATTGTTTCTGTTTGGTTTGAATAAAAATCATATTTTAGTAGATTTTTATTAAATTTGGTGAAATGTACGTTTACAAAGTTGATAAAACTTGTGGCCCCATGGAATGTGTAGTTGAAAATGAGTTTGGAGAAAATGAGTTATAAGAGATGGTGGCCAACCAAGGGCTAAATGAGAATTATGAGTATAAATTATGCATTCCTTGTCATTCTTGTGAATTGTGAAAAATCTTGTGATAGAGATGAATTGTTAGGTTATTGAGGTGTGAAATGATTCAAATTTAAATTTTCAGTAAAGGATGGTACTGTTAGGAAATATTTCTGGCAATAATAAGCGTTCTTTAGTTATGGATAGAATGTTTGCTTGATATATATTTCTACCTATGATTGGCCCATATTATCTAGTTTTGTTTGTATTCTGCTGCTTGAGAATACGCACGTCATCTACCTGACAAGATTTCGTTAATAGAGTTTTTCTTAGAAAGAGATATTATTAAAATCCGTTGACTCAATATCAAATGTGTTGTTAATATTAAATTGATTGCTTGACAGCACAACTATAAAAGTGCTTTTATATAAATAAGATATTTATTTAATTAAACACTAATTATTTCTTATATTTCACCCTTTTTTCTTTCGTAATTTTTTTTAATATGCTATAATATGTAATTTGTAAGTTGTACACATAATATCTAATTCGTAATATATAATTATATATTTTAACACACCAATACAAGTGTTGGAAACTTTTTTGTTTTGATATATTGATTTATAGTGTATAAAATTGAAAAACTAGCAGGAGTGTCATCAATCGAGATTTTAATGAATTTTAAAAATCATTTTAAATTTAGGTGTACCCAATTGAGATTTTAAGATCCTTTAAAAATCTAGGAATCCTTAATAGCTCATAGATTTATAAGTATTACATAAATCAAAGGATTTCAAAATATTTGAATGGATGTCAAGTTTAGATTACACATAACGAACTCTTTTGAAATTTCACCATTTTTTATGAGATTCTTATGAATTCTGTGAAAATCTATTCAAATTCGAGAAATTCATTAGAATTTATAAAATTTAGTCCCTGTTTGATACTCATTAAAATTCTCATTCTCATTCTTCTATTTATTTTCAACCACACATTCTTCAATAAAATAATATTTTCCATCACATCAATAACTTTTCCTTCTTTTTCAACCACACATTCTCCATCAATCTACTATTTCAGAATACATTCTTCCAAAAACAAAAAATCCACATATTTGTATCCACAAGTTATTAATAAAACTAATACTTCTGTTTACTTGCTCGAATCTTCAAATTTATGGCATAGTAAATTAGGACATGTAAATCGTGCTTCCTTAAGAAAATTTGTAGGTTTAAGTCTTATACCTAAAATTGAATCCGAAAATAAACATAAATGTGAAATTTGTGTTGAAGCAAAATTTGCTGAAACACCTTTTAACTCAATTGAAAGGAGTAGTGAACTGTCATGTTTAATACATAGCGATATTTGTGATCTAAAATTTGTTTAGGCTCAAGTGGTAAAAAATATTTTATCACGTTTATTGATGATCACAGTAGATATTGTCATATTTATTTATTAAGCCCCTATTTGGTACAAATTAAAATTCTCATTCTCATTCTTCTACTTAATTTCAACCACACATTCTTCAATAAAATAATATTTTCCATCACATCAATAATTTTTCCTTCTTTTTCAACCACATATTCTCAATCAATCTACTATTTCAGAATATATTCTTACAAAATAATGTGGGTCCTGGTAAATAGAAAATGCAGATTCTTGCTTTTCATAAAAGCTGAATTGAGGTTTTTTTCCCTCTAAAACAGCTTTTCAAGCTGTTACACTTGATCGCTTTAACAAAACATCTATAATTTTTGCAAAAGGCGCGTTTGCCCTCCAAGAAGCGTTTTTGGACTTTAGAAAAGCCCTTCGAAACACTGTTCTGAAAGGGCATAAATGCTTGTACCATGTTTATTTTATTTTGATCTGTTGCTTCTGCTACTTGATTCCTCCTATCTCCATGCATCAAGAACATTTCTTATTCCATGGTCAGTTTTTAGGTTGTATGGAATCTCTCTCAGGAGTTTCTTACTATCTGCACACCAGAATTCTGTCATTGGGATCTGCATTCTCTTTGACGATTAATAACTTGGATTTTGTTCAAGCTTGCTACTATAATAATTTTCGGTGTATTCTTGAGCTGGTATTCAAAAGCTTGCTGCAGATATACCTGCCCTCATTGCATCACGTGCTCTTATTAACCAGCTTTTATTAATTGATTTTGCACTGTGAAGGGTGGTATTTCTGCATATCTCTGATTTAAGTGAATAAGTTTTAAGATTTTATGAATGCCTGTACTTTATTTGTCTTTCAAATGATAAATTGCAAGATATACTCAGTGTAGGTGTTGTGCTCCTCAACTGATGAGGTAGAATGGCTATATTTGGCCTTTGCTTGGTGATTTATTCTGTTTGAAGCAGCACCTCAGGACACCCTATGGGTGCAAATTTTATTTTATTCTTCTTGTGGAACTCATAAAATTATAAGTGGGAATTGAAAAATGGAAAGGTTGATCTTGTCTAACAGGTTATTTTAAGTTTAACAGAAAAGTTCTGTTAAGAATTTGTGAGATTTTGTTTTTTGTCATCAAGTGTTGTAGTATGTGCATTGTTTCTATTCCCTATCGTAGTTTACACTTACTGTAGATTTTTCTTATGTTTAACATCCATCTTTAGCACTCTATCAGGTCAATGATTCCTGTTAGGCCACCTATGTCATAGCTTAATACCGAATCTTTAGTTTGTTTGCTGGTTTGCAGAAACTGATGGGTTATTTTTCTTTCCCCATGCTAGTTATTCGTCTTTAGTTAAGCAAGTAATAGTAATTGCATGCTACAGAGAAGGAGAATTTGTGCTTGTACGGGCTTCCTAACGAGCTGTGGGAGGTTAACTTGCCTGCTGAAGAAGTACCTCCAGAACTCCCTGAGCCTGCTCTGGGCATCAACTTTGCTAGAGATGGGATGCAAGAAAAAGACTGGTTATCTCTAGTTGCAGTCCACAGTGATGCTTGGTTACTGTCAACAGCTTTTTATTTTGGTTCTAGATTTGGATTTGATAAAGCTGACAGGTACATTTCCAGTGCTGCCTTTGATTTATAAGATTTCATATGTAGGAAGAAACAACTTTGTAGCTTCATTCAGTTAGTTCATTTTGCTCAGAGATTCGATCATCTTTGATTTGACTTCATTGAATTTTCATGAAATTTTTTTTTTTCCCATTTGTTAAACTAATAAATCATCTCTGATATTTTGTGTTGCAGGAAGCGACTTTTCGACATGATCAATGATCTTCCCACAGTATTTGAAGTTGTGACTGGTGCCGCAAAGAAACAGCAGAAAGAGAAATCTTCAGTCTCAAATCACAGTATCAACAAATCCAAGTCAAACTCTAAATCAGTAAGAAGGGTTTTTTTTAACACAATGAAGTTATTTGGTTGGTTATAATTGAATATTTAATCTCTGTTTTGTCTTAAGGTTGTGATTTGAAATGAAAGAATGTTAATGAAATTCATTTTACTCTGCTTTCTCATTCTACTCATTCTTTTATTTGATTTACTGCACAACACTTTTGATGAAAGTCTGCTTAAAACGTTAAAGTGCATTTCAGAGTAAGTTGATAACGACACTTTTTAACATCATCTAGTCCTGGTTGTTTTATTACATCTCTGTCAGTTGTTTTTTCCTTTCTTGGTGATATAATCACTTGTTCACTTTTTGGTGGAAACAGCGAGCATCTGAACCTCAGGGAAAAATTTCAAAGTCAGAGCCAAAAGATGAAGATGAGGGCTTGGACGAGGAAGAAGACGAAGAACATGGTGAGACGCTTTGTGGTGCCTGTGGTGAGAACTATGCATCAGATGAATTTTGGATATGCTGTGATGTATGTGAGAAGTGGTTCCACGGCAAGTGCGTGAAGATTACACCAGCTAGAGCCGAGCATATCAAGCAGTACAAGTGTCCGTCGTGCAGTAACAAGAGGGCCCGTGCTTGATGTGGAATATGAATCATATTATCTGTACTCTTGATAAACTTCCAAGTCTTTTTACTGTTTAGGTCATTTCTTGTTTGAGTGTTACATGTAGAATTAACCTTGGGAATGGTACTCTTGTTAGGCAGCCTTGCACTTGGTATAGATTTTCTTGTCGTGGTTGGCACTTGTCCCCTATTTTAGTTGACTCTCGTATGTTGGACCATCACGTTCTTTTTAACGGTGTAGGAATTTTAGTTTGTTTTCTTGGTGATATGATGTGAAGCACGTTTTTTCTCTGCATAAATCATCCGTAAACCCCGTTCTCTGTTGAAATTATTTGGAATTTACAGCTCTTTAAATTTCATTTCTTTTTATATTTTCAAGCTCGTATTTATAAACAAAATTCTGTAACAATCCAATCCACGAACCTACAAATCATATTGCAAATCGATGATTCCAAAAAATAAACAAAAAATAAAAAAATTGAAATACTCGAGGCAAAACATGAAAACCTAAGTTGGGCCAGGACCTGGGCCAAGGTTAGACAAGCCCAGTTCTCTTTTGCTCATCGAATGGACTTTCTCGAGCTTCAATTTGGCCCGGAAATTGGTAATAAAGGATTCGGCTTTCCTATTCACATCTGGGCTAGGACAGAACGCCGGCGAGGGGTGAAACGGCGATATATCGCCCCCTTGTATGGATGAGGGTGTGATGTCGGAATCCATGTCATCAGATTCCGGTGATCCACTCCGGGAGCTTGCATTGCTGTCTATCCTCACATAGTCACCTTGCACCACAAACTTCCATGCCGGGGCTTTGAAGAACGGAGGAGGAGGCGGCATAGTCATCAGCGGCGATTCTCCGCCGCTGTTAATGTTCTCGTCCGCATTTTCGAAGCTGTTCATCTTTACGAGTTCTGGGAGCTTGTGGGTGGTTAATGGCACAATCTGGGCACTGGGTTTTGGCTCACGTTCTGCCTTTGGCGGGGGAGGTGGAGGTGGTGGAACTGGTGCTGGAATCGGTGGAGTAACTATTATATGACCCTTTCTTTTGGGTTTCTTCGATGAGAATATATTGTGAAAGACTGAAGGTGGCGGCGGCGGCGGCGGCGGGGGTGGTGGAGGCGGTGGCGGTGGCGGTGGAAGTTGAAAATGTAGCGCTGGAGTTTGAGTTCGACGAAATAGAGAATCCAGATTATCAAAACTCCTTTGCCTTTGTTTTTTCTTCTTCTTATTATAAAGCGAATTTATGAACTCCTTAGTTGCACTTCCCGTCGTACCACCTCTTTTCCCGTCGCTTCTGCCGCTTTTTGGCTGCAACACCGGAGGCGGTGGAGGAGGAGGTATATTCGGTGGCGCAATGGGTTTCCCGGGATCCAAGTTTCTCTCCACTTTCGATCTTTCTTTTTTACGCCCAACACTTTCATATGTATTCTTTGGCTTTTCTATAGAATCCGGTTTCTGAGCTGGGTGCAGCGGCGGCATTGCTGGAAGAGGCGGAGTATCTGAAACATCCTTTGGACGCCTTACGAATGTATCAACATAAATATTCTTGGCGTTCAGCTCTTTTTCTCGATCAATTTCTTCTAAGCTCCGGCGGCGGCGATGAAGCTGGCTCGAATCGGAAGCCCGATAAGTATCAACATGTATATCATCATAGAATCGCCGGCGATCATCTTCATAACTCCAATTTGATGAAAATTCGCGTAGATCTGGGTAAGAACTACTAATCCTCCTCATGGTGGAACTTTTGTAGAGCTTATGTTCATTATCTGATGAATATTGATCGCACCATTGAGATGGATTTGATTTCTGGGTTTCATTTGTAGAATAATCATACCATTGATATGGGGTTGATGAATTTGATTTTTGGGTTTCATTTTGTTTAACCGGTGAAGTTTGATATTCATCATAGTATCTATCTCCATTCTTGTTTCTGCTAAGAAATCCGAACACTACAGCAGCAAGAACCAGTACTATGTTCAAAGAATCCCAACTTCTCTTAACATTGTTTGGTCTAAGGATCTGAGCACTAAAAGAAAGAGTGGATGGAACTACAAAAACCAAGAAGAAAACAGCCGTTACCAGCAACAGAATCACCACAAGTCCAGAGCTGAAAAAGATGGACGACAAACGGTGGCGGAGGCGGTCGACATGGCGGAGACTGTTGGTTCTTTGCATCCAAAATGGAGTCAATTCATCCACATTTCCATCGGGGACCCCTTCCATTTCTTCAGGCTGCTTTTTGAGAAAGATGAAAGAGGAGCCTTTTGTGAGAGACCCTTTGCCCTTTCCCTTCACTTTTGCTTTTTGGCTGTGTAATATGTTTGATTACTTTGCCTTATTCGCTTTTGCTTAGGTTTTGCTGTTTTCTTGCATGGATTTATAAGATATTATTGTTTGGTTGGTACGTGCTTTAATCTGCTAGATCTAGCTAAAAAAAAATTGGGCACATTTATTCAATACACATATCAATTAAATAGGGACATAAAGTCTTTCCTCGGGTGACATATTTCTGAATTCAGATTAATAATTTTCAGAAAATCATTCAAGCAGACCCGAAAACAATTTTTCAGTTTTAGAAGCAATTTTGACTTTTCAAAAATCCCGTCAAATGAATTATAAATTTATCGAGAATAATATTCAATTTTCTGATATTCTAGTGTTGCAAGGTTGGGAATGGAGGGATAGTGGGACTAATTAATACATAATTTGGTCAATTTCTTGCAACTAAATCGTACGTTTGAAGATCAAAACGGGCATAGCCTCACATGTTGGTTTCTTAGCTGTGATTATATGAATGACAACCCAATGATTAACGCGTATTGTATTTTATGATATTATGGGATTATTGACCAATAACATAGAATGTTAAGCGTGTTGATGGTTGTTACAATTCATAGACGTTGTTTATTTTAGTCACATGTTTGTTTATTTCCATTGTTATGTCTTATTTTAGCATTTGATTAATTTTGATGTCAAAATTTGATGGTTTGAATTAAATAGGTAATTTCATGACATTTTATATAAGTTCGAAAATCAATTATTGGCCAACTTTGAGGAACTTATGTGCTCTAAATGACGTTATTAGGTTGTAATTGATCTTTACTACGAGGTGATTACAAAAGTATTACTAAATGGGGGTGTGTGAACTAGTTGTAAATAAAATGACGTGCATAAGAACCATTGTATCTTTAAGGCTGATCTCTCGTGGAGATGATTATTGATCAGTTGCAGTTGAAATTTGTGTCACATTATCCAATGTAGTTAAACCCTACAAATGCATAGATCGGTGACCGTATAGTAGGCATGAGAATGAATCCCACTTGAAAAATGAACATAAATTGTACTAATTTATGAAAGGTTCATAGACGTTCGTCTTATTGTGAGATTATATTATCTTCCACAACTACAATAGTTTACAAAAGAAAAATTACACACCCTGTTTTCTCGAACATATATCTCTCTTTTGACGATGACTTCATAAAACACTAATGACGACTCCTTATTTATAAAAACAATTAGGGCAAGAATTTCTAAATTATCCTTATTTATAAGGTCAATCCACTCTCATATCGCCAATAAATAGACTAAACACCTTATTAAAAAAATTATTTTTTAGGTTAGAAATTTTTTTCGACTTAGTATACTAGTGTTGGGTTGTCGAAATTGACACTCTACATCGAATTGCTTTAGTATTTCTTTCTTACATGAATTTATTAAAGCAGTAGAGAGAGAAAAAGAAAGATAGTGAATCTTCTTTAAACGTAAGTTTCGCATTGAAAGTGAATTACTTAAGTAGCGTTTTCTTCTTTTTCTGTCTATTGGCAAACTTGAGAGAGTTGGAAAGATGCCTTCCCACGAAGCAAGCAATTTGACAGCTTGTATTGACATTCATTCCCGGAGAAATAGACAGACAGCACATAGATTTTCATTGTTTTTATTATACTCACGACATGTTAAGAATGATCACTTCCCCCACAACCACGCAACAAAATGAATTATGATTCATTTAAAAGTTAAAAAGAGTTTTTAGAAGAGTCGGGCTAATTTCATTAAAGTGCTTCTTCTAGTTAGAAGAGTTTTTAGAAAAAGTTAATCCGAAAATAAAAGTACTTCTCGAATAGGAAGTTTTTTTAAAAATTAATTTTCAAAGGTAACTTTCTCTAAAAAAAAATATCACATGAAGCAAAGGTGAAAGTAAAAGTCATGCCAAACGAAACCTTAGAATATTACCCGAAGCATCTTACTCCATTTAGAAAGGTTTACAATAGTGATCATCGATGATATTCGATTCTTTACTGTGTGTAATAATTGACTAAACAAAATGACAAAAAAAGAAGTGTCTACCAACTATAATTTTTGGAGGCACATCTTATTAATCAACATCAAATGGGCCTGCCTGGTAATCTATAAATTCTTCAATTATGTGGAATTATTAAGTACATTCATGAAGAATGCAAATTACACAACATAATCCAAGGATATTTGTTCAACCACTCCACCAACTACTCCTTTTGAACCAATTCATTTCACAATTTTCGAAAAATGTTACTTTAACCAATGGCTGGCGGTACCTTTTGGACCGTGTCTATGGTCATTTTTTTTGGAATTATGCTACAACTACATTAACTTTAACATTGTGACACGTGTCGGAGCACGATTGAACAATTTTTAAACACCATACTCTCCCGCCCATTTGCATTTAGATTCACATGGAGTGTCAAACTTCATGTGAACCATGGAATGTACACAAACCAAAATTCATTTTTTTGTAATGTGCAAGTTTCAAGTTTAAGCTCTTGTTTACCCGGATTAAAATATGATTTTAGTCAAACAATCAATATTAACAACATCTTTTATGGGTCCCACAACTTTTCATTCACATATTTCAAAAACTTATATCAAAATCTACTAAAAATCTAATTTTAATCTCCACCAAATACCCTATAAGTAATCTGTAAATAAAGTCATTTGAAGATATAATCATCATTTGAGACGAAGTCTGTGTAAAAGGACAAAAATCATACCAATTCATTGTTTGCATATTAAACTGCAAGAATGTTCTTTACAGGATTGGATTCACTATTTTAAGGTGCAAGAAATTAAAGGATAAGAATGCTTGCAACCTTGTTTCATACTATAAAAGCCATATAAGGCCAATGACACTTTATAAGACGCGATACTGCTGATGTTATTACGAACAATGGATCACGATTTCAATCCTCCAAATCAGAATAAGGTGGGCAAGAGCCATCGTCCACATTGGCTAGAGGATCATACATGGGTGAGCTCGGATCGGTGCATCCAGGTACAAGATCAAGATTGCAGCGGTCACCCTGCATTCGCACAAGAATTACATTACATATAATGATTTATAGTATTAACTGATAAAAGTAAATATCAAATGCACTTACTCCTTCGACTGATAAGTTACCGATCATGGCACATCTAGTGGCGACGATACTAGTGTCTGGGAAGATAGCTCTTTCACATGCACCTTCTTTACTCAACTCCTTTGCAAGCCCCTGAAACCAGAGATGAAAGTTTTTCTACTGGAGAAGTGCCCGAAAAATTAAGAAGATAAAACATTTTGTTACCTACCTCGGTGAAGAAATCCATTGTTTTATTTCGCCAAGCTCTTGGAACTTGAAATTGCAGTCTATATGGACCATCCCAATCAGTACCATTTGTGAATGAGAATATCAAGCTTACAGCTGCCAAATGATAAAATGCAATAGCCATCGGAAACGAATTTATATCGAGTAAAATGGATATAAAAATTTGGTTATGAGGGTACCATGTTTGGGGATACAAATTTGGATTGTGTATATAGGAAGATCAGCTTTCCCTCGAACTTTATTCAGCATCGCCCTCGGCTCACCACCACACATGATGGGCTGGTTGAAACCTCCTGCAAGTCAAGGAATTGAGTTTTCGTCTCAAGACAGTACTCGATGAATTTTCAAGGCAACTCCAATCCTAATCTAAATGCAGGGCAGTACATAAAGTTTTGAATAGCGGCGTGTGAGAGATTACCATTAAAAGCAATTCCGTAATCTTCATTAGGAACAAGTTTGCCTGCCGCTGGATTATAAAATAGCTTCAGCCTTTCTCCCTGAAATTTTTTGTCATAATCAGATGCACAGTTCAATAAATGAAATGAACGTTCAAATTCATTAATGCTGCTAATGATATTACACATACTGAAGAAGGAGGAAGACCATTCATAGTTTTCCAGTAGACTGGAGCTCTTCCAAGATCGAATTCAGCCCATGTCGGAAGTACATATCTGGAAACAGCGATCAAGGGATTCTCTAATCAAGCTTCGTATATTGAATTAATTCTTAGTAAGCTCCAGATAGAGACGAGTAAGGAACTTACTCTTTAACTTCCTTAACTGGAGCCGTTGCAACTGGAGCAGCGGCAGCGGCAGCGGCGGCAATTACCTTTCCTCTAACCTTAACTACTTTTCTCTTAGTTGAATGAAATCTCCGCAGAGGAGCACCCGTAAAAGTAGTAGCTGCATTAGAACACCAAGCAGAAGCCCTTATTAACGATGGGAAAAATTCATATATTCAAATTTCATCTCCGACACAACCCCTCATGTAAAAGTGGTTTCATTTTGAAAGGCCTAATTCGTGCACAATTTTCTGAAATGGGTTGCGTAAACACTTGATGTGAGGACTTTTGCTAGTGAAGACCATGATAAACAGAAGTCCCCGGTCTATAAAGCAGCATCTGTACATGGGCTTTTGTTGGACTGGAACCCGGCCCATTTATTTGCTCCCAGAATTTTGATAGTAAAACGTGTTTGCAAAACACGCTTCTCTTCAGTTAAGCGTCCTCACCTGGATTGATGACACGTGGCCATCTTATGGTTGTTGGATGCTTGGATCTTTGATATGCTTGGACTTGAAACGTTTGGATTTCATTCAATCTCTTTTCTTCTTCTAGAGTCTTCGAGGGTTTCTGTCTGTGTTGAGAGAAAAAGAGAGAAGTGGCTAGGGTTTGAAGATTCTTGGTTATGATTACTTTAAATCTCTGATTTAGAGTGTTGTGTGATGTAGATCAACCTTCGATTGTAATATTCTGTATGAATACTTAGTATTTCTCTCTGATGTGTTACTTAGTGTTTNATTCTTGGTTATGATTACTTTAAATCTCTGATTTAAAGTGTTGTGAGATGTAGATCAACATTTGATTGTAATATTCTGTGTGAATATTGAGAGGATTCGAGTATTTCTCTCTGTGTGTGTTACTTAGTGTTTGTTCCAAGTGTTAGTTAGTGATTTCTTTGTGAAATCTGGGCAGATCTATTGATGAATTTTGAGAGATAAGTTTTCATGCCTCTTCTCTCTAACATTTGTAATTTTCGTTGCCATTTTGTGGCTGTTTATAGTGCATCTGAACATATTCCTTTTATGGATGCTCAACGGGTCACCGAACCTCCGGGGCTACGACCGAAACAATTCTTGTGTTCATTTTTATTTTCTGTAGTCTTTATTCGCTTGTTTTGGTTATTGAGTATTACGATTCTCATAGCGTGTGTTTGGTTTGGGCCTTACAGTGGTATCAGAGCTTGGACTGGTGGAACAAGTTGCTTGGATCTTTGAGAAGGAGGCAGATTTACCCCCAGATCCTGAAAGATTTGAGTCTGCTCTTGAGAAAATATACTTTTAAAATTAGGGTTTCTTGATCAAACCCTTGATTTTCCAGTACACCGTTTTAAACCCTCTTGAGACTAATCTTTGTCCAGGAGCTCCTGCGAGGCTCCTGGAATCTGAGATAAATCAAGTTTGGGTGTATTCTTGGATAATCTTGCTAGAGTGATCTGTGAAACATAGTTTGTGATTATATTCCTTGGTGATAACTATTATTTGTTGAAAATCTTGTTCTACTGTGTGTATTACTGTGATTTTCTATCTGTGATTACTCTGATCTCCTGCTGTCTTTTGCATACTGTGAACCTGTCATCTGTATGTGAGTTTGTTCTGACCTTAATATGACCTCTGCTAAATTTGAAGTTAGTCAGTTTGATGGAAAAACTGATTTTAAGTTGTAGAGTCAGAAAATGAAAGCTATTTTAATGCAAATGAGATGTGCAAAAACTTTAGATGATAGTTGGCCAGCTCACTTGATTCCTACTAAGAGAGTTGAACTTGAAGAAGTGGCTTGGAGTACTATTTTCTTATACTTATCTGAAAATGTGATAAGAAGTATAGGTGAAACTAAAACTGCTGCAAAATTGTGGACCAAGCTCCATACCAAATATGTAACTAACACTACTCCAAACAAATGTTTCCTTT
>CAIGRP010116978.1:0-18757 GCA_903798385.1 Fraxinus cuspidata
CAAAACAGCGAAAACGTGTTCTCTTTCCCATTTTCGAAAACGCATTTTTGAAAACAAGTTAAAAATTTATGAAGAAAACACAAAACGACAAATTTGTCGTTTTGAGTGTTTTCAGTTATAATCAAGTCAATTTTCAAACCGCGTTTTGGGTGTTTTCAAAACAATTTTTCAAAATGCCAAAAAGAACACATTTTCAACGGAACACATTTTCAACAATCTCAAAATGAACAATCAAAATACAAAACCTAAAATGAATTCAAAACTCAACACAAAACTGAAACATAAAGAGAACATTCCCTAAATATTTCATAACTATAGAGTAGTAAGTTGGGCTAATGAACCTCGTAGAACAAGCAAAATTGCCAAACTAAGGGTAAAGCAATACTAACCCCTGTTTGGTTTGGATAATAATTAGATTTTCAATAAAAGTTGATGAAAAATAATGTTGAAAAACCGATAAAAGTTGTGATTCCCATAAAATGTATGATTGAAAATGAGTTTGACGATAAATGAGTTTTAAAGAATGGAGACCAAAACATGGGCTAAATTGTTGCAAGTGTACTATAATAAGCACCTATACTTGCCAATATTTAATCTCTTACACCATTGTCTCCAAGACATAAGCCTAGGGTGGTTGAGGTGTGCACTCGCTTTTCTAGCCCTTCTGGACACTTCAAGGGCTTTTTGGACTATTTCAAACCCAACTTAACTCTAGAAACTATTTAGAGAAATAGAGATGAATAACAAGTCGACCAGCCAAGCCCCAGACTCCTATAACTTAAGTACAATAAACCCTTCTCCCACGTGAAGGTACAATTTTCCAGCAGACGAAGGCCAGTCTACGATACCTATGACGTTTAATATTGAACTTTTCTTCTAATATTTTGCAGTTATCGCTGCAATTTTGTTTTATTTCTTTCAAAGTCATAGCAAGCAATTCTTGAATAACTTTTGTTTCAGACTTTTAATTCTAGTACTACTAATGGTCTCATTATGGGAACATAATACTGTTAACTTTATTGTTTGCTACTTTTTCATCCATTTTGCGCTAGGTGCAATCTTTTAATTTTGTTAAAATGAGCTATTATGAATATTTTAGATGGTTTATTACGACTACAATTTTGTATTTCTGTAAAAAAAATTCAATATTTTAGTTGTTATTTAAGCTTACACTGTAAAGTGCATCGATTTAGGCTAAGGCAAAACACCTCGATACCCGATTTATCATTTTTAAGCATTGCTTCCACCAAATTCACCTTAAAAAAATAAGTGTATTTTTCTTTTTATGGATGTATTGTACATTTGATAGTAGTCATCACTCAAATATAAATGAAAGATATCTTTGTTTATTGATAGAAAAAGCCAACATGGTGGACCCAAATGGGAAAAGCATCTCGTATGGTTGACGCGGAGGAATCAAATAGCAGCTACATCACACTAGAAAATTGGGTGTAAAATCACATACTGAATAAATCCATCTCAATTTCTACTCCTAAGTTCTGCATACCTAGATACTCGGAAGAAAAACTTCAAGCAGCATCAAGTGGACATCAAAGAAAGGCATGGCCGATAAAATGAAACAGAAAAATAAAAGAAATCGGAGAAAAGAATTAAAGTTTAACAGCAAGAACATACAATAAGGCAAGAGTGAGAAGACAAAGCATTAATACAACATCCAATCATTAGCTTTAGTCAAGTGTACTCGCATGTATAGGTAAATACTACATGCAAATATATTTTAGTTAAAGAAATACAATTGTTTTGCTCCATTCCCATCTCTAAATTAAAATATCTATCAACATTAAGTTTGTTGCCCCAGATTCACCTCTTTTCGAACATTATAAGCTCCCCATGATAAGAAGAGATACAACAAGAAAACCTGTGCAGGTTCTAATAAACTATTTTATTACATGCATACAAGTGATTGAATGGAGACTAATCGGAGACTAATCCTATTCACCATTTCTTATTCAAATATCAATCATTGCTAGTCAAATAGCATAGCAGCAACTCTCGCTGCATCATAGTTCATGCCATATTATAGTCAGAACTCATCACAAGATGTCACTCCAAATGGTGGTGCTATCAAAGACATCAGTTAAGAGATTAAAAAAAAAAAAAGACATATTTAAATGGTCCCAATTATGAAATTTTTTTATATGTACTGAGTGGAAAATTTTCTGCTGTTTGGCACCTCAAATATCAGTCCTAGATAACCCACAACCACAATAAAGCAATCCCCAATAAAATTAAAAGTGAGCTACTCAAAACACATTAGACTTCCACGTTCACATAATTAAGATGCACTGGCAGGAAGATTAGCAGAGCGGAACATACAACAAATACACCACCAAATCTTCAAAAAGGCATAATAAACAATACCTTTAGATAAATCCATAACAGGTGGCTTCGTGGGCCGAGCAGGGCGCACAAACTCAGTACCAAAGGCTTGTGCATATGTCTCATCATACTCATCAAACAAGGCCTTTCTGAACCCTAAAACCGTGGCCTTGTTCTTGAGAAAATCTAGCATCCAATACTCATCTGACAAGGGTTTCAAGGCTAGCTGCTGTACGAAAGTGAGCATCTCCCTGGGAAGAAAACTGTCTCGTGCTTTTTCAATCTGACTCGCGGGATAAACTGCGCTAGGTTCATAACCAGCTACATCTGCAATAAAGTATCCCTCAAAACCGGTAGGCCAAAGATTAAACTTGTTTCGACATCTACAGATAAGACCCAAACCCCTTCTTCGAGATACCTCATCCACAGCTTCCTCCACTGCCTTCAAAAATGACCGTGAAAGTGTTTGCCGAGATTTTTCCGCAAAGTTCTTCTCAAATGGTATTAGTTCGGCTGGTTCAAACCACCCATAGCTACCATCCCCGAAAAATGCCACCAACACATGGCCCTCATGTTTGGTTCTCCGAACAGAAGGCGTAGCAAAGGCTTCATTGTATATAAATCCAGGCCACCATGGGTGGGATTTTACTTTGCCCCACACCATGTCACCAACTTGGAACCCACTGCCGACGGCTTCACCATTTCCCTTCGCCACAAACTCGTCAAATCCCGAGAGCAGAGAATCATAATCTGCTTCCATACCAATAGGCATCTTATTCTTATCGTCCCATGAATCAGTCGGAATAGAACAACTATCCTGATTTTCCGTGACTCTATACGCATCAACTGATTTATTTTCTTCATTTTTCACCTTGATAACTCGAGATTCATTCAAAACATCAGAAAACATAGCTTGCTCTGATTTACCCGCACTTCCACCAGAAACCCTAGCTTCTTCCGAAGGCCCCCCTGGATTCAAGCCCGCATCTCCTCCGCCTAAAGCGCCACTGCTATTACTGGTGAAACCGACCTTGGGTTCATCTTCAACAGAATCTTCGTCTTTTCCGTCCGACAAACCATTTTTATTGCTGCTCATCGTGGATATCATCTCATTCGAATTCAAGACAAAACCCTTAATTTTGAAGAGCGATTAAGAAAAAATAATTTCGATTCAGAGGAGATATAAGAGTGAAATTGAAGAAAATTTTAGGAAATTCGAAACGGGAGAGAGAGACAGAGAGGGGACAGATAGAGCGACCGGAAGGTAGCTAGGCTCGTACGCTCAGTTAACTGCCTATGCTTCTGGAGATTATATTTAATGAAAATTGATTTAAAGAATGTGTTCTTAAAACTAAGAGGGAAAATTTATTTTTAAGTGTTGAGCAATTCACCTTGACATACATTCTTTCAAAATATATTCTTTTAAAACTCATTTTTCAATCACACATTTTTTAATAAAATAATATTTTACGTCATATCAATAACATTTTCTTACTTTTTAATCTCATATTTCTCATCATATTCCTATTTAAAATACATTATTTTCTCAATAATTTGTGTTTACGAGTTGTATATAGAGCTTTTGTAGAAATATTTGTTGTTTGTCGTCATGCTGGCTTTCTTTCCTTTACTTTCTCTCAAATTAAATATAAGTCACGTCACATTCCTTATGTTAGTTATTGAATGAAGCACATAGTTAGTTGAGGGCAATTTGTTTGTCATATCCTTAGCTTTGCTATACAAACTATCGAACCAAGATTTAGAGTGAACTTAAAATAATGACACGTGAAATTTGGTTTCCTTTGCTCGATTCACAAATACACTTTTGCAGGCATCAAAGTGGAATGAATATTAACAGGGGCTCATATTCAAAATTGTGCCCATCTGTTTGGCCATATAAACCTTAACCCAGACCCTAAAGCACTCTTTTATTGATTAAAGGGAGTCACAAGGATCATTCTAAACATGCTATCTCCAAACACACCCAGTGTACATATTTCACAAAGAGAATCAGAAAAATCAAATTTCAACTAAAGATTTGTAAAAGGAACACGAAGAGAGAAGATAAGAAGAGTCTGAAAACCAACCAAAAACGAAAAAACTTAGATTATGACTTAATAGGACAACCAAGGCATATATTATACCCTTATTACCAATCATTGGTCTAATCTTGATCCAACGCTGTAGGGGCTTCTCAGATAATTAATATTCTAAAAGGCGATACATAGCCGCGAAGCAGGCCTCGAGCTTTTTTAATTATTTTTTTCATGCTTAGGCACACTTTATTTAACGCTTTTTTATTTAATTATTAAATAATTTTTAGATTAATTTAAAATTTTAAAATATTATTAAAATAAGAAAACATTTTTTAATGTCTAGGTTCACGTAGGTTGAAGCTTGGTCTCCACGCTTCATTATGTTTTACCCTTTTCAGAATACTGCAGCTATTCAAAGGTAAAAAAGCATTGAGTTACAACCTCAAAGACGTATAACTTCAAAATAAGACATTCACATAGGGAATCCGAGTTTGGGCCAACCAAGTTATCGGACAATTGTTAAAGAAATAGAGGTTGGGCCTTAGCCCCATTATCATCATCGCCCTAAAAGGCAAAAATTGGCGTCACAACCCAATAAATCTCCACTTTGCTGTCAATGAACTTGTACCACAAAGTAATTATCCACAAACACTAAGTAGCACATGCGGATCAAACATTTAACTAGTATCAATGTTCAGCAAAGTCAAATAAGACTTAAACTTAGAGGTAATACCTTAGTTCCCATGTCTGAACGATTAAATTATGTAAGATCTTTTTTTCCCAAAATAAAGTATCCTTAGAGATAATATCTCTAATAAAATGTAATTTAACATCTATATATATTTTGTTCTTTCATGAAAACAGGATTCTTACACAAATGTATAACACTTTGACGATTCGAATAGAAAACAATATGTTTAGAAATTATATTCGTTTGAGTTAATAACCTTTAATCCATAAGGCTCCCTTTACAGCTTTAGTTTCTACAAATTATTCAGCTTCTATAATAGATAAAACAACTATGAGCTGTAATTGAGATTTTCAACTTATACAAACATCACAAAAAGTAAATATATAAGCAGTTGTTGATTTCCTGTTATCATATCACTAGCAAAACCAACATCAACAAAACATTTAAGTATTACTCCCTCATTGTATGTTTTAAACACTAATCCTAATTACGAGGTTCCTTTCAAATATCTGAGAAGCCACTAAGTGTTTTCCAATGTTCTAGTCCAGAATTAGCCACCATCTACTAAAAGTGCTAATAACATGGGCAACATCAAATACAAACTATAAGGTACATGATTGGACCCATAACATTAGCATAGGGTACTTTTCCATATATCTAATATCAGAGTCATCAATCGGGCAATGTTCTTTACTCAGATAAAATAACTAGCTGAAGGTAAATACAGATTTTGACTCCTGCTAGAAAATTTTGATAAAATGTTTTCAACATTTTAGAGTGTTTCAAAATTAATTGGTGTTGTGATATTTCTCTAACAATATCTGTTGATGTTCAAAATTGAACTTAATCAATTTTGATCAATTTAATCAAGGATTATGAAGAGGTCGTTAACTGGAATAGTAAAGTAGTGAATTTATTGATTTTTAGTATTCATATGTAGTAATACAAATGAGGAAAGTGAGAACTCTTGCACATCAACGGGAACACACCTTTCCATTTATAGCTAGATTTTGGGAAGTTGGTCACCATAGTCAAGTCATTAACAGTACATTCTGACGTCAGCTACAGTGTTTCTCCTTACTGAGTTTGCCAAATTATTCAGATATGGAGAATTCCCATTGGATGGAGAGTTCAGCTCATCATGATGATTGGGATGGGCGTGAGTACCGTAATGATTATTGACATTTGATTGGTTGACAATAAGGTACTTAAATCACCTATGACATGTGCCATTAGAGAATTGGGCACAACGGGGGTGATGACGCGCCTGAGTTAAATCAATAACCATGACGTTTAGGAATTACGACGATGTTTATTGAGCTGATAGTGATTTGACCAAGCTATTCTTTGAGGACAATTCATGTTTTGAAACTTCTAATATGAATTAATCTTGTAATTAAGGTAAAGTACCAACAATTCGTCCCCTAAAGGTTAGGATTGTATTGCAATTCTGACCTTTGTTAAAAATATTATCACAAGACGCTTGACCCATGCAAGGACTCAACTTTCAGTAGTGTTGACGTGACAAGGTGCTACCATACTTCAAACTTGGTCCCCATGTGGCAATAATCAAATGACGGTTACTATAATTCAAACTAAGCTTTATGATGAAGTTATATCTTTTAGGGAAGTCACGACATTTGGTGTTTCACACCATTTGAGAACAATTATTGGGAAGAGGTGTCTTCAATTCTCACAATGGTTTAGGAAAAGCACCCTTTCGTCTTTGCGTCTATAAAAGGGGTGAAGAGATATTGAGTCTGGTAATCCTATTATGGCAACATACAATTTTTTTTTTTTGTAAATCCATCTTATAATCTCAGGTATTCTTCCACCCATAACTTCTCTTAATTTCTTACATTACTCTCCATAATGAGTTCAGACAACTCTGTAATTCATTCTTATGGGAACAATCAAAAGGAAGTTATAAGTTCGTCTCTAACATTTTCTTCCCAATCCTTCTCCCCCGCTTCTTCAAGTTCTGAGGTTTGCGTTCTTCACCAAGTTTTCAATCCAGTTCTTCTAACCATGGCCAACCCATCCGACTCTATTCCTATTCCACTGGTTTCCAACCTAGTTAGTGTTGTTAGCACTGTAGTGGGTGGCAGTAGCAGTTCTTCTAGTGAATAGTGGGAATGTGTCGATTAAAATATATGGCTAATGAAGAGAAATTGGTGAAATGGAAGTTGGATTATGGCATTCCTGATTCTATAGAGGCATTTTTGCCTAGCAAAGATGACCTTGCATGTGACATACCAGAAGGATACGAAGCTTTGAACCCAACTATCCTTCTTGTCGGACCGCGTCTTCATTTTCCTTGTGTTACAAGGAAGTTTTTGTCAGCTTGGAAACTTGCCCCAGCTTAACTTTGCTCGAATGGTGTGAGGACTTTATATGGTTGTTTACTATTGTGGCATAAGTTGGATTTTCTAGAGCTTATTGTGGCAATTCAACTCCATATTTTTAAGGAGGATGACAAGGATTCAGGTTCGTATTACACGAGTGTGAAGGCTAACACCGGGGGCTCTATAGTGTTGGCTACTTTATCCTCTAATAAAAAATTAAAAAGATGTGTGAGGGGATTGGCAATTCAGGTCCAATGAGGTAAACAAGGATGACGTAGTCCCAGTGAGGTATCACAAAATATGTAAGTATGATAGTACATTATCGGCTGTTTTGCCGAATTGAAGTCGCCTGCTACTTATGGATTTATTTTTCCTTTCCAATTTATCGCCCATGCACATTTCTTAAGGAACTAGGAGGATAGCTGATGAAACAGGGCACTAGCGTCAACCCAAAGAAACTACAACAATTTGATCATTTAACAAGTGCAGGTCTTCTTATTCGAAGTCACACTAGGGTTATGCGAAACTGCATCTCTGCCTACTGGTCAGGGTCCAAGGAGATCGTCTCCACCACCTCCACATAGGCAGAGCCACGTAAGGTCGTCATTGTCATGACTTGTGGTCTTACAAATTCATCCTATTGAATTAAGTCTTGGAGTGAGTCGCCACCACAACAATCTTTTATTCCTCAAGCGGGGTCTTCTTTACCGGTCCAAATAAAACAAATGCCTCATAAAAAGAGGTCAACATCAATGCCTCCCCTAGGTTTATTTCTTTACATACATACATACATATATAGGTAGAAATGGATCTGAGGGCCCAGAAAGAAGTATGGGCAAAGAGGAAAGCACCTGTTGATGATAATGAAGAAGAAGAAGATCAACCGTCGTTGGCGCACCAACTCGATCTAAGACTTTCCTATCGATTTCCTAGGGAGATTCTACTTTTCCAATTTTGAGCTCCCCGGTTCAAGTGTCAATTCCTATCCCACCAACTTAACTCGATCTGCCCCGTGCACATTCTGATCAAATGAGGCCAGAGATAGATGCCTTAGTAGGGCACCACCTAAAAGTGTTCCTTGATATTGTAATGACTCTTTTTCCCGGCTCAGATATCACAGTTGCCTTTCCCTAGCCATTTAGAACCTCTGCGACTAAGATGGAACATACCTACTTGGCGAAATGTCAGCAAGCTAACTTATATTTCTGCTGAGATCCGTAGCTACATGTCCATCTTGTACGATATGACCATTCCAGACAAGGTTTGCATTATGTTATTCCTCTTTTTTCTCCTTTTGTTTTGTATTCTTTCGTCGCATTTATTTTATATTTTTGGGTAACCTTTATTAGATGAGAGCTGAGCTGGATAAGGTAATTAGCATATGATTATGAGTCATTAGCTCTGCATGCTGCCGTTGAAGATGAGAGGGCTCTCTATGTTGAAGAAAAAAGAGCATTATAGTAATGATTGGCCAATACGGAGGCAGATATTGAGGCCAAGGTAAAGGCTGAAGAAAACTGATGGCTATTAAACTCTGGGGTGAAAAGGCTATGACCCGTGCTGATAACGAGAAAAAAGAGTCATTGAGGAGTAGGCTCTTGTTAATAAGAAGAGGAAAGTCAAAGAGGAGCGAAAACGTGTTGAAGAGGCTAAGGCCCAAGTTGAAATTGAGAGGAAACGTACAAAAGAGGTAGATAGTAGAGCTTCAGTGGCGGTGCTGGACTGGAAGAACTCTCCAATTTTGAAGCATTGGACGTTGTGGGTCTAGCTGAAAAACCAGATTTTGATGTGGACTTCCTGTATGAGGCTTTGGTCTAGAAACGAGCATTACTTGTTGAAATGAACGTTGCTGTTGTTACATAATATTATAGACTAATCTTAGTTTTTTGAATTTTCATTTGAAAAGAACTTAATTCAGCTTATTCCTTGTGTTTTACTTAATTATGATGCCCACAATCGTGTTTAGTCCATACTTGATGAATAGCAGTCGTTGAGTTTTTAAGAGGTAGTGTTAGTTCTAATTGGTGAAGAGCGGGTTTGTATAATTTTTCATTGAGTGTTGTGGAACTTACAACCTTAGTTCGAATTGCTAAATGGCAAGTTTGATAATTTTTCATTAAGTGTTGTGGAACTTACAACCTTAGTTCGAATTGCTAAATGGCAAGTTTGTATAATTTTTTACTAAGTATTGTAGCACTTACAACCACAATTCAAACGGCTGAAGAGCATGTCTATATAATTTTTCATTGAGGTATTGTAACTCTTACAATTGTAGTTCGAATTGATAAAGAACAAGTTTGTATAATTTTTCACTAGGTGTTGTATCACTTACAACCTTAGTTCGAATGGCTGAAAATAAGATTTGTATAGTTTTTCATCGTTGTAGCACAATTTTTTCACTAAGTGTTGTAACACCTACAAAATTAACTTGATCTACTGAAGAACACATTTATATAATTTTTCACTAAGCGTTGTAGCACCTACAACCTTAGTTCGAACCGTTGAAGAACACGTTTGTATAATTTTTCACTAAGTTTGAATTGTTGAAGAACAAGTTTGTATAATTTTTTACTAAGCGTTGTAGCACTTACAACCTTCAATCAAACTGCTGAAAAGCAAGTTTGTACAATTTTTTCATTAAATATTGTAGCACTTACAACCTTCGATCGAACTACTGAAGAGCTAGTCCGTAAAATTTTTCACTAAGTGTTGTAGCACATACAAACTTAGTTCGAATTGCTGAAGAGCAAGTTTGTATAATTTTATTCATCCAGTGTTGTAGCACTTACAACTTTAGCTTGAACAGCTAATGAGCACGTTTGTATAATTTTTCACTAAGTGTTGTAGCACTTGCAACTTTAGTTCGAATTGCTGTAGAGCAAGTTTCTAGGAGTTATGCATAATTGGCCATTTATTTAAGAAAGATGTTCGACATAGATCAGTACACATGGTAGCTCTAAAGGTAATATTTGTTTAGATGTTCTGCATTCCACGAATGTAAAAGGGGATATCCGCTTATATTCTTGAGCACTTATGACTCTTTTGGTAGGGTTTTGATGACTCGATAAGGCTTTTCCCAATTTTGGTTCTAAGGATCCTACACCGAAATCTTTGGTGGTTAGGAAAATCTTTCTCAACATAAGGTTGCCAACTTCAACCCTTCTTAGTTGTACTTTCTAATTATAATATCTTGCGCCTCGCTATTTGTAAATAGCCAACCTTAGTTCAATGTCTTTCCTTTTTTCTTCTAATAGATTAGTTCGGCAAGTAGGGCTTCCCCATTCTTACTTTCTTTAAAGTAAGTGGTTTGGAATGAAGGAACTCCAACCTCGACTGGAATGACGGCTTCCACTCCAAATGCCAAGGAAAATGGTGTCTCTCCAATGCTAGTACATGATGTCATTCGATAGGACCGTAACACACTTGAGAGTTCTTCTGCACATGCCCCCTTGAGGGTATCGAGTCGAGCTTTAAAGGTATGCTTGATTATCTTGTTAATGGCTTCTACTTGCCCATTTGCCTACGGATGAATTAGGGTGGAGAAGTGCTCTTGATATTGAATTCCTCGCAAAAGACCCTTAGCAGAGCATTACCGAACTATTTTCACTGTCAGTGACAATGGAATAAGGCATGCCAAACCTACAGATGATTGATTTCCAAATGAAATCATTATTCTTTTGCTTTGCTATTTTAGCCAAGGGTTCAGCCTATGCCCATTTAGTAAAATAATCAACGGCCACTATTGCAAATTTAGTTCCACCTTTGCCTGTAGGCGTTGGACCAATCAAGTCTATTTTCCATTTGGAAAATAGCCATGGACTAATAATGGAAGTGAGTTTCGGATGAGCTCAAATTATCGGGGTTAAGCTTTGGCATTTGTTATATTTCATGATAAAGTCTAAAACATCTTGCCTTAATGTGATGTAGAGATTGTCCCCCCAGCATATTCCCCATATATTTCTTCATGTATCTCTTGCAAGACGTACAGAACATCCTCTTCGTTTAAACATTTTAGTAGGGGGTTGCATAACCTCTTTTATATATAAGAAAAACATCATTAATGAGAGTGTATCTAACAAATATGATTTTGAGCATTTCTAGCTTTTGTAGGATTTGCAGGGCTTATTTCTTATTTAAGAAATTGAATGATTTCATCCATTCAAGAAGGTTTGTGATTTATAACCATGGATGTCATCGCATTGTCATCTATAGCAGAGTATTTGATTTTTCCTAAAGTAATGTTGTCTAGCTCATTTTTTTAGTAGCTTGTTGCCAGCTTGGCTAGTGCATCATGTGGTTATTTTGAGACCGAGGTATTTGTGTAACTTTAGCTATGTCAAAATTTAGTAACTCTTTGTTTACAACTTGAGGTAGTTGCTCATTTTATCTTCCTTGGTTTGAAACACTTCGTTGACATGATTCACGATGAGTTGGGAATCGCTGTGGACCAATACATGGGATATCCTCAGTTCTTTGGCCATTCTTAGCCCAGCTATCGATGCTTCATATTCTTTGACGAAATATACATATATAGTATTTAGGTCAGCTAGTTCAACTACATTTCCCTCATCTATCTTCTTCTCCTTTTGTTCATTTCTCAAAATGCCTTGCCTCTCCATACCCATAGCATTTTTTATTTCTTGGCTTAGATTTGGACATAGACTTGCTCCTATACTTCTTGTTATTATTATTTTGGTCATTTTGATTTTCTTGTCCCCAATCCTATATATTTTGGGATCTGTCCCTAACAAATAAATTTTCAAATTGCTACTTTCAGATTTTAGTTCCATTCTTTACTCCTCAACGAGTCTATTACTATTTCAGGAGTCAAAGTATCTTTGTTATAATTTATGACATTCCTAACCTCCCTGTATCTATCAGGTATGTCATTTAAGAGTATAATTGCCTTTTCTCTTCAAGAACTTTCTCTCCTATATTTGTGATATCTTGAACCCACTTGTTGAAAACATTAAAATTGTCATCTAACTCCTTTGAGGGGTCTATCTTAAAACTTAAAAATCTTTCTAGCAAGAAAAGTTTGGTTGGTAGGGTCTTTATCAAATACAGGCCTTCTAATTTTTTTCAAGGTAGGTTGGTAGAATCCAATTGTCGTACCTTCCTAAGGACTTGATCTGAAAGGTGTAATATAATGGAGGTATATGATAATTCATCAGCCTCATCTATCTTATCAGGAGTCATTATCTCAAGATAAGTACCATTTGCCCTAGAAACTTTTTGCTGAACTAAAATACCTCTCATCTTTTGTTGCCATATAACTTCCTATTAAAAACCTTAAGTTCAAAACTAGAGGTAGTCATATTGTCTAACAAACCAAATACACATAATAATAGAAGTTTGATAGCAAAAGACAAGTGAAAACAGAATTTCTAAAATTCAAAAAAGGCAACAATGATACTTTTGAATAACAAGACAATACACAATGTTACAATAATGTAGTTTGGAGTATACACAAAATACAGATTACACTTAAATACCATAAGAACGACAAGAAATTATTAGTAAGTGCATAATTTGTGTATGTTGTGTATAAAACAGGAGACACTCGAAGAAAATTCAAAATCAACTTTCTAGCTCCACCAAGATTCCATGATAATTAAGTTCTCAAGTCAAGGATAGTGACTAAATAGAGGTTTTATTTCAAGAGACTAAAGAATATCACACAATACGAATTATCAGGGCTAACAGTAAGACCAATAAGTGATATATCAAAGATGCAATAAAAAAATAAACCAAAAAAGCACGAGACATATAATTAGCATGAAGGAATCAAGGAGAAGAAAAGTATATAGTTCTATATGTATTTCACAGATAAGTTAAATATTTCTTTAATAAAAACCAATTAAGGTTAGAAATTTCAAACCAGAGTGGTGATCTGTTACTTGACCACCATAAAATCAACACAAAGTTAGCCAATGATGAAATATTGCCACATATTGAGTCTCCTTAGAGCACAAATCAATAAAACCACAAATTCATAATGTATCTACCATATCTAGCCGTAAATTTAAAGGAATAAGGTTTGATCTACCCAAAACTGCCAATGAATGGCTTTGATACCACTGTTATACAAACTATCGAACTAAGATTTACACCGAAGTTAAAATATCAATGCAATGTAAAGAGAAAACTGATTTTATTTACTCGATTCACAAATAAGCTTCTAAATGCATAAAAGTAAAGTGAATATCAACCGGGGCTCAGACTTAAAACAGACATAGACCCAAAAGTACTCTTTTATTGATTAAAGGAAAGGATCATTCAAAGTACTCTTCTCTCAAAACATAACTTGTATAAAGATTTCACAAAAAGAATTAGAAGAATCACCTTCCGACAAGAGGTTTGGAAGAAGAATACGAAGAAAGAAGAGCGTGGAAACCAACCAAAAATGGAAAAACTCAGATTATGACCTAATAGGGCAACCAAGGATATATTTATACCCTTATTACCAACCATTGATCTAATCTTGATCTAATAGTTCAGGGGCATCTTAAATGATCAAAGTTAATAATAGTGTTGAGTTGTAACCTTAAATATGCACAACTTCAAAAGCGACTTTCATTGGGCCAGACATGTTATCAGGCAAATGTTAAAAAAAAAAAATTGGGTCTTAGCCCATTTTATAATCGCCCAGCCCAAAAGGGGAATGTTGGCATCACGGCCCAACAAGCTCGGTTTAATAGGCTTTGGAGTCACAAAATCTCTATCGTTGTATGTGCATGACTTCTCTATTCTATTGGAACATAGAATTAGAACTACCTAAAAATTTAAAAAATTCCTTAATTCAAGAAACAAGATCGTACAGATGTTTGCGTGTATGTTATATGAAGAATTTGAAAGTTGACTTAAATTCGATGATTAATTCTGAAATTAAATATGACTCATGAACTTCTAGTTTTTTTTTTTTTTTAATCATGGGTTTTTAGCTTTTATTTCCAAGAGCTTGATGCTCAAAACCTCCAACTTTTCTATAATATTCTCCAAAATAGACACTATAGTAGTGGATGTGCACCTTTTAATTAAATCAAGAAATTAATTCTTGAAGTAGACTGATGAATAAAATAAGAAAATAATTTTATTTCTCTCTCATTTTATCTTTCCAAATTTGAATATGTCGAAGAATTATTGTATTGTGTTATACTATTTCTCGGTTCCATCTAGTCTATGTTTATAAAGACAAAAAGATTTCAATTCATGTACTATAAGGATTCCAAATGGAAGTCTTAATTAAAATTCAAATAAGAGTTTTTATTAAAATTCAATTCCAATTAATTTATATTTAATTACATGTGCAATATTAGAACTTCAATTATAATTATAATAAAGTTTACAGATTTCATATCAATTACAACGAAGTCCAGAATTTTATAGCACTGCAATTAAACCTAAAACTTTTATTATAACTGCAATTAATATTTCATGCTTTATAGAGCTACCATAAGGATCTGATCGAACGTATATTATCCAAGGTTCAATGATTAGATCATGTATAGTGTACTCTAAATCACATAATCTAATTATTAGTCTTTATTTTTTCACTAAAGATAAAAATACTACACTCTAGAAATATATAAGTTCATATAAATCAATAAATCTATAATATTTTCTTCTACCCTGTCGTATATGTATTTTATCTCCTTACGAGATTCGATAATTAGGTACGAGCAAATATCACTATTTTGCAAGTTATTTTTATTAACTCAAGTGTCATTTTCTTCAACGGTCTTGTAAACTAGTCACGGATATCAAAATTTCGTCATCGCTAAATACTGAGCTCGAATTTTAACCTTCAATAGAAAATACTTAGTCACTCTACTTGTTTTTTATGGTGACAGTTCTCAACACGAATTTATGTTCTCTACTTTGCTCGTTCTCAATATCCCAACTCACCAGATATTTAATCAATTAAATTGATCTCATCCATTGGTAAAGCAAAAAATCATTAAAGTCAAGAAAATATATACCCAACTCTATCAATAGATTTAAATGAAATACTCAATGATCAAACGGAATTAAATCTCTGTATATAATTAAACTCAATATGTGGTTCATTCAAAACACTCCAAGTGTACTAATGTCATATTTAACTATTTCTAAAATAAGGACAAATCACAAACCGAACAGTGAATCTATCAACACTACAACCTTCCAGTACAAGGTGTCAATCCTTATACATTAGTTGTGAACAAATTATTTATGATTAAAATATAAATGGTGTCACACTGCACTTCTCAATGCAAATATCCAATTTATATTATTGTAAGTCATCGTAGACACTTAAATTTGCATGCTCTAAATAAATATAAAAAACACTACAAATAAATAACCACAATTTATTTATTATTATAATATTATTATTTTTACATCAACAAAACTGTATTATATGGGCATACAACCCAACATATTTATCTTCTATAGTGGACCTCGAAGAAATAATAGCTTGCTTCCTCAAGCTCCAAGCTACGAGGTTCCTTAATATTCACAATACCCTCAAACTAGATTCCTATAAAGTCTAATATGCATCTGAATAATCATTCGACAAAGGATTATCTACGTTCTATAAGTCATAGTCCAAAGTCCTTCTTAAGTGCCTCAAATTTTTTTTTTTTTGGGTTTTCTTCCAGTGAGAATCAACTGGACTATGCATAAATATAGACGGTTTCAGGTTGAATAATTGCCACATTGTGAATGGTCTCACAATGCTCATCTAAAGGGTAGCGTCTCTAAAAGATCTCTTGACTATCATTATGATGATAGGATATCGGTGATATGACATTTATGTGGAATAATGAGATTATGAAGTTCCCTTTTTATGAGAGAGAGAGAGGAGAAATGTGAAGGATAATAGGTTTGTTACACCACCGATTTTTTATCATCATAATGATAAATATCATTACTCTTTTAATAATGCTGACTTAAATCAAGGTATTGGACATTCCTCTTACATTACTCATCTTATCTCTCTCTAACAACTCGATTATGTAATTTGTTTGGCTGAGATGTAGAGATTTATTTGAAATCTCATGAACTTCAATTCCAAGAAAGTAACTTACAAGGACCAAAGTCCTTTAAAGCAAAGTCAGATTTGATCAATTGCTTGCCTGCAGAAGGGCCATTAATTTTTACAAAGATATGATCAATGTAAACTAATTAAAACAAGTAGTTACAATCGAAAAATTAAGGACTTGTTTGGTTTGTGTTTCAGTTTTCAATTTTGAGTTCATTTCAATTTTCTATTTTGAGTATCTATTTTAATAGTGTTAAAAATGCGTTTGATTTGTCATTTTGAAAAAAATATTTTTCAAAATAGAAAATTAGAAACATTGTTGGTTTTAAATTTTGAAAATTTTTTTATGACATTTTATTCCATACAATTTGATTATTCAATAAAAATAAAATAATTTTATATCAAGTAGTATACACATTTTAAATTGGTGAATCTTACAATGTTTTTTTTTTCTCAATACTAAAGTAAAATTAAATAAATAATAAATTGAGTTCAAAATACAAAAAAATAAAATAAAAGTTAATAACGTAGTCTAGAAACATTTTTATATGTTCATTTAAAAAAATTAGATTTTTTATAAAAATAATCATCAAGAACTATTTTATTTTTATTTTTATAATTTTATTTTTTCAAACTTTTTATTTCTAATTTCTTAGAATTTTAGATTTTATTTTTCAAAATTATATTTATTTTTCTAAATTTCTAAATTTTATTTGTTAGAATTTTCATTTCATTTTTAAAAATTTTTGATTTTTAAAATTTTATTTAAACGTTTATTTTTCATGTTTTTAATGCTTTCAGAATTTTTACTCAAAACACTCAAAAATGAGTTTTGAGTTTTATTTTTGAGTATAGCATTTTTTTGGAAAATACATTTTGAGAAATATTAGATTAATCACATTCTCAATATTTTGTAAAAGTGAAAATTGAAAATAGCTTAAAAACAGTAAAATAAACGAAACCTAAGTTGTATACAATTGAAGATTTGAAACTTGTCAAAATTATAGAAAGTTGAATGAATGATTCATAGTAAATTAAAAACCAAGTTTCCAAAAGAAAAATCATTTTTTTTTTTTTTATAAATTAGAAGAAAGAAGTATTAAAGTTCAATGAACACATACGTCGTATTAGGCTGAGAAACTTAGCCCATGTTTGGACATAATTTTAATTTTAATTTAAGTCAAAATCAACAATTAATTTTAACCATATATTCTATGGGTTCCACAACTTTTCAACCACACATTTTATCAATTTTTATTAAAATCTACTAAAAATCTGATTTTAATCCCTATTGAACATGGGCTTTATATTGCTGTATCTTCTTGAAACATTCTAAAGAAGTTTTCTTATCACCATTAATTATAATTGTAGACACTGAAAATAAATTAAATAAGTAAAATGGACTTGACTCATTTAAAACAATGGTCAACTTGTAGAAATACCCTTAATTTTTGGGTGCTTTTGAAAAATTATTATAAACATGGACTAAAATATAAATACTATAATTTCACTACTTATAATCGTAATAAATACAGTGGAAACAACAGCTTGCAAAAAGAGGAGAAATCAGAATCTTGTAAGCTCCAAAATCAAGAAAAGCAAAAACTATAGGAGGTAACCTTGCACAAATTAAATCCAAACAAGGTCGAAGGCGGTTTCAACTACCTTTTATTCAAAGTTTTTTTATATTCAAATAATCAATCCAAATCTGCATGTTTATATATTTCTAATTTTTCTATTCGATTAGTTTAAATTTTGTCTGATTATTGAGTAACAAATTATATATTTCATGATTTTCAGCAAAATGAAAGCAATTATAAGCTAATTTTTAATGATAACTACTGATTTAATATCCTTTTTGAATTGTGGGAATCATGAACATAATTTTATTTTGATATTTTTGAGGTTTTTTGTTTTATTATATGTTGACATAAAAAAATATTGCCAACAGATGTCGGGCCCACTAGTGCATACGTAAGCCAAATTCCAACACGTAAAGATAGATCAACGGTANGATTTAATATCCTTTTTGAATTGTGGGAATCATGAACATAATTTTATTTTGATATTTTTGAGGTTTTTTGTTTTATTATATGTTGACATAAAAAAATATTGCCAACAGATGTCGGGCCCACTAGTGCATACGTAAGCCAAATTCCAACACGTAAAGATAGATCAACGGTATAGATCACTCCAAAATTGGACGTGGGAATAGTTTAACGACACGAGACGTTACCGTTCTGGTTCCGGCGAGATATCCGTGACACGATTGTATAATAATAATCAATCGTAAAAAACTAAATCTGAATTTGAATTTGTT
>CAIGRP010116985.1:0-16352 GCA_903798385.1 Fraxinus cuspidata
GTCATTTGATCATTTCCATGAGCATTATTGAGTAATACTTGTTTAACTTCCTCACAACGAGCTGCATACTAGTTTAGTAGCTCAATTAGATTACCTCTATTAAGAGACTCTTTGGATTCATTATGACCACAAAATGTCAATCCTTGCATCAAGAGGAATCTAGTATAATCTAGCACCGCAGCCAATCTCATCCTATAATTTTTTGTTGACTACTACTTTGGCTAAAAATAACATAGGAAATATTTTGCCTTTGATTCATCAAGTTGGTACACTTTGCGATAGCTTGATTATGAGCACTATCAAAGAGACCGACATGATCTTCCAATGTTTTTTTGTGCTTTCTATCCCTAAAGTCGATCTTAGTGAATATATGTTCACCCCCATTGACCCTCTTTATCGGGTTTGAACAAGTAGCAATAAAAACAATACGATGTATCCTTTTATACACTGTACTCCAACCAATCAGATTCAACGAACCAATTTTTCAAAAAACACCTATAATCACTTCTCATCCGTCTTGTTGGAAAGTCATGTCCATGTGGTTGATAAGGACATGTTTATAAGTATGACATCCTAACATCATCTTTGATGTTAGGATCATATGACTCAATAGGGGGCGTTTCCTTGGATCAGATACAAGATCATCTGAATTGAATTGAGCCTGAGACTTTTTTGTATTATTTAACACATCCGTTGCTCGACTAGAAACAATGGTGGGACTAGATGCACCACTAGAACCGGAAAAAATAGGAATGTACTTCCTTTTCGATTAAAAAAATCATTCCATAATCTACAATTGCAAAATACCTCAGTTTATTTTTTCAATTGTAATTGATTAAAAAGTACTATAGTACACATTATTTTAATTGGGATTGTAACTCACAAACGGGCCAAATCACAAATCACAACTCACAACTCAATCTCAAATTCTCAATGACTCATTATTGATAAATTAAAATCCATAATTCAAACAATAGTGCAACATAAATTATTTACCCCAAATGGCCAAATCACGAATTCACAAATCAGTGAAATGTGAAATCACAATTCAATACTCATTTCAAAATTTCAAAATTTCAATGCCAAATTGACAATTAATTCATTATTCGTACATGATACAACATAAATGATAAATCGTGATTTCAGCATCATAAATAGAAGATAACAAAAAAAAAAAAAAACACGAAATCAAAGTAGAAAATTGAGAAGGCGAGAACTCACGGGTCGACGGCGGGATGGGCGATCGGTCGGCCACTGGAGGTTCCAGCTTCGAGCACTGGCACATCGGCTAGCTGGACTGGTGGTGGTGGAGGATTCATCTGCAGCTAGTGTCACCAAGGAGGAGATTTGATTTGGAAATCGAATTGGGGGTGGATTTGTGGAAATTGAAAATTGGAATGGATTTAGAGTTTTGGACGGGCTACACCTATATATAATTAAAGATTAGGCCGCCCAACAAATGATCCAATTACAAAAAAAATGTAGACGAACTGCCCAACAAATGAACAAAAGGCCTAATTACCCAAAAAAAAGGAAAATGGGCCGCCCAACAAAAGGCCCAATTACAAAACACACACACACACACACACACACACACACATATATATATATATATATATATATAAAGAAAAGAGAAACGAGTTGTCCAACAAAGTGCCTAACTTCAAAACAAAACAAAAAAAGGGAGGAAGAATAAGAACTAACAACTAGGCGAAGCAAAACCTAAGCTTCTCCCAAGTCGGCGCCGATCTCCCTATTTCCCTGCAATCTGACACTGTTCTGGGGGAGCCCAGCACGCACAGTCGCGCTCCCTTGCCGGGTGCTGGGTCCATTGCTGCATACATGCATACACCACGCGCGCGTGCACGTACACACACAGAGAAAGAGTTACACTTGTTATGGATGGGGTCGGGTTTATTAGGAACCCTTCTTTCATAGTGATCTAACTTTATACCAACCTTGTGCTTTTTTGTTCTTTTCTTTTTCATAGTGTTTAATTCTGACTTCATTTTTCTCCCTCAGAGATATTCTGATGTATTAACCATCAAGAACAGAACAATTCCCAGCAACATAACTACTTTCATAAACAAAACTTCAAACACTTGCTAGCACTACACAAATCTATCTCTACTTTTATTTGAATAGTGGGTGAGAGGGATCCGATCCAACAATGGTACTATTACATATCGAGAACTATACAAATTCCATAATGTAACAAAATCAAGAAGAACTCTACTAACTCGCAATATTTTCCACCACTGGCATCAAAGTATCACATATCAAAGCTCAAAAATTGTACATTTTTGTTTCATATCAGAAACCCTCAAAAATCCAACCCAAACGAACAAATCAAAGTTGATGGACTAGAATAAGACTCGATTTCGTAGAACAAGCTATCAATTTTGAAGAAAATCACTAAGACATTTATCTCATGAAACCAAGAAATCTCCTGTTACGAATTGATTGCAAGATAATGACAATAATGAAATAAACTAAAACAAATAAGAAGACCAAAATTATATTGAAAACCCAAAATGCGAAAAAACCACAAGAAGAAAAGAAAAATTTCACTATAATAAATAATGAACGTGTTTACGATATCTAGATTTCAATATTCTCAATTGAAATCTAAGCTATCTAACTCTCAAGAGATGATAATCAATGTCTTCATCTGACCGAGGATACAAATTAGATGATAATTTAAAGTGAGCGGCAAAGAGAATACCAATAGCCTTAACATTCACCATATTAAACGTTGAAATCACCTTCTCAATGTACCTCTTTAGACTCAAATACTATCCGTCAGCCTTCCTATCTCTCAAAATTTCCATACCAAAAATCTTCCTTACTGCACTCAAATCTTTCATGTTAAATTCCTTACTAAGTTGAAATTTCACTTTCGTGACCTCTACTTTATCTTGGCTGCTATAAGCATATCATCAACATATAATAACAAATATATGATCGATCCACCATCTCCCTTTCTGAAGTACATACAACTATCTTAATTACTTCTAATGAAAGTATAAGTAGTCATGAATGAATAAAACATTTTATACTACTACCTTGGTGACTGCTTCAATCCACACAAGGACTTCTTCAACAAACACACATTTTCTTCATTTTCAGAAACAATGAAGCCCCTTGTTTGTTGCATGTAAATGCTCTCCTCAAGTTCTCCATATAAAAATATTGTTTTGACATATATATACTCAAACTTCAAGTCATTCTTCGCCACCACTCCAGGCAAAGCTTGAATAGAACTATGCTTCACAACTGGTGAGAACACGTCTGTAAAGTCAACACCTGAAATTTGACTGTAGCCATTTGCCACCAGTCTAGCATTGTACCTTGCATTTTCAATCCCTAATGTGCAATCCTTTCTTTTAAACACTCATTTGCAGCGAACACCATTTTTGTCTTTAGGTAATTTCACTAAATCCCAAGTATTATTTTTCTTCATTGACTCAATCTCATCTTGCATATAATTATTTCAATTGTCTACCTCTGACTATATAGCATGCTCTTTAGTAGAATCAATATTGTTAGCCACACTCAATGCATAAGCTACCAAATCTATTTTTTCATACTTTTTTTTAGGTTTAATCTGTCTGCGAGGTCTACCCTTATCAATTGAATAATGTGGTGTTGCTGGTGGTATAGGCAAAGTAGGTAAAATATTACCATTTGTCAGCTCTGACCTAGACTGATCTGTATTAGACTGTTTTAAAATCTTTGATTGTCTGCCTGGACCAATTTTCAGTTTCACCCGAGTTGAATGATTATGTTCCTTAGTTTTATTAGGGTTTAAGGTTTAGGGTTCTCTACTAACAACCACCTTTCTTGTCTTAGAAAATCACAATTTATAACCCTTAACACTTGATTTATACTCAAGAAAGATACACTTTTTAGACATAGGTTCCAACTTTCCATTATCCACATGAGCATAAAGAAGATACTAAAAAAAATTTAAATCAGAATAACAAGAAAGTTTATCAGATCGTACATCTTCTGGTTTTTTTTCTCAATGGAAGCTGGGGGTGAGCGATTAATTAGAAAATAAGTTGTAGTAGTAGCAGCATAGCCCAAAAAGTCTTAAGTAACCCACAATTTGAAAACATACAACAAACATTTCCAATCAACTCTCTATTCATTTTGCCACACCTTCTATTGAGGAGTTCTAGGCACTATCAAGTATCTCAAGATGCCTTCAGCCTTTTGAATTTATCTTAACAAAACTCCAACCTATAATTTGTGCGTAGACGCTTCACCTACTTTCTAGAATGCTTTTTTTATCATTATTTTCCAATCCTTGAAGGTTCCAAACACACCACTGTTCTGCTTTAAGAAGAATACCAAAACTTGGAGAAATCATCAATCACTGTCAACAAGTAATAAGCACATTCTTTTGAAGGTACCCTGGTAGGTCACAAAATATTTGAATAGATATACTCAAGTGTTCTCTTCGTGTTCTATCTTCCTTTAGTGAATCTGACTTTTTTCTGTTTCACAAAGACACAATACTCACAAAAAATTATCTTACTAGTCTTCTGTCCATCAAGAATTTCCCTCATACTCAATTCTGTCATACCATTTTCATTTATGTCCGAGCCGCATATCTCAAAGTTTTGTAATTTCTTTATTTGTCAAAAAAGAAGTAGAAACTGTTGCATCACCTATTACTGTGGAACCCTACAAACTGTACAACTATATAGAGATTTTATATCTCTTCATGACAAAAAAAAAAACATTACAGCTCACCTTCAAAACTCTACTTTCATCAGTGTATCTATAATTCTTTAAGTCTAAATACACTAAAAATATGAGATTTCGCTTCAGTTCTGGAACATGTCTTACATCTGTAAGTGTTCTAATAGTCCATCTAATATTCTGATACTGACTATACTAACTCCGACAATTTTGTAAGATGCGTTGTTTCCCATGATCATTACACCTCTCGAAACTCCTTCATATATTGTAAACTAGTCCCTGCTGGGACACACATGGAAAGTACTGCCTAGTCAANACATCTGTAAGTGTTCTAATAGTCCATCTAATATTCTGATACTGACTATACTAACTCCGACAATTTTGTAAGATGCGTTGTTTCCCATGATCATTACACCTCTCGAAACTCCTTCATATATTGTAAACTAGTCCCTGCTGGGACACACATGGAAAGTACTGCCTAGTCAAGAACCAATTCCTCACAAAATTTGGAACCCCATGTCAGGAATCACAAGAAGTTACTCTTTACTTTGTACGTCTTCCACAACATCAGCCTCCATTGTTTTTACAGGTTGCTTTCCTTTATTAGTAGCACCGCAACCTTGTTTCTATTTTTCAAAGTGTAGCAATCAACTCCAATATGCTCACTTTTCTTACGAAAGTGACATGTTTTCTCTGTATGTCTGAATTTCGATCTACCCCTCATATTTCTACCAAGATTCATTTCTTGATTTCTCCCACGAAAATTCAAGCCTTTAGCGTGGCTCCTAGATCCTCCAGCAAGATGTCTCATCTTCTCCTTAGATAGTAAAGTATCATAGTCCTTTTCTACAGTGTGAGTATCCCGACTATAAAGAATAGTATCTCTAAAAGTCACATATGATGACGACAACGAGCATAAAAACATCAAAGACAAGTCATCATCATCATACTTAACTTCCAAAGTCTCCAAATCAGCCACGATTTCTTTGAATATAGTTAAGTGATCATCCAATGACGCACCTTCGAACATCCGGTGAGAATACAAACATTTTTTTCAAGTGTAGCTTGCTAGTCAAACTCTTTTTCATATAAAGTTGCTCCAACTTTAACTACAATGCAGTGACACTTCTTTCCTTTTAAACATCTTGAAGAATTTGATTTGAAAGATGTAGATGAACTTGAGATTGGGCTTTCCAATCCCCATGTTGCTTTTCATCCTACATCCAAGTTGAATGCATCTTATCAAAGCCAAGCAAGGTTTCCTCAAAATCCTTCTGCGTGAGAATCGCTCGTATCTTCACTTGCCATAAAGTAAATCTCATGTTTTGATCCAAGAATGGAATATCATATTTCATCGATGCCAATGCAAAAAATCAACATTGCTTTGATCTCACTTGTTATGAATTGATTGGAAGATAATGACAATAATAAAATAAACTAAAACAAATAAGAACACCAAAATTTATGTAGAAATCCAAGATGGGAAAAAACTACAAGAAGAAGAAGAGGATAAATTCAATATAATCAATAACGAATGTGTTTTAAAAATTGACTTCAAATAAAAATTTACTAGAGATTTAACTAAAAGTCTAAATCAATACTAAATAAGTTCTTAAATAAATAAACATGAGCTTGGTGGGTCTCTTTTCATTACTCACTTCACCATCCCTTTCATGCCTTGATTGTCACGAACCTTTAATTTCCTAAAAGAAAATAAAGGACGGTGTGAGAAAAAATCTCAATAAGTATACAAGTACGTGTATTAACATTTTGTACATAATATAAGAAATTTCATACATTTATGGGGAGATACGAATATTTATGCCAACATAGGTGGTATGGAATTTTTCATGTGTAGCGCTACTATACTCCAATTCAATCTTAAAACATACATAAATTACCACGTAATTAATGTTTCAAAAACATAAATTACATATATAACTCCATTACCATGTAAAAGCACTTATACACTTGCCCTTATCTCGTGAGAGTGATAAGAGAGTTAATGAAATGTAATTGAGATTTCAATCCTTGACCTGCGTGTCAATGAATAAGTATATTCAGGCTTGTGTGTATTTGAAAGAGTCATAAAAATACTTGAAAACAGAACATATAACACCCATATATAGGCACCACTACACTTTAGGAGTTATAATTCAATTGCAACTATGAATTTTAAAAGTGATAAAATCCTATCATTATCTGAACCATAAAATCGTATTATTATCTCAACCATCTTTAAAATTTCGATTAATCAGATAAGATAATAAATTTAAAAGAAAATAACATTAACTCAATAATTCTTTAAAAATTAATAAGATTTTTTAACTTAAAAGAGATAAAATTAAAACATTATCCCAATCATTTAAAATATCATGTAATTAAAAGAGATAAAATCAAAATATTATCTCACCACCGAAATTTATCTTAGAGAAATATATTATTGAATAATTAAATAATAAATTAATTTCAACAACTTGGGCTTAAGTTCAAAAAGAAAAATAAAAATAAAAAGTGTTGACTATCGTTCCACCCGATGGACTTTAATGTGATTGATCCAACTGAAATATTAACAGTATCTATTTTTTAATATGCCAAAGATAAACTAATAAAGACCCACGGGTACCGGGTGTTACAAAAATAATGGCGAAGAAAAAAAAAATTGTAATTACGGAAGAAAAGAAAGAGAGGGGAGTGAGAAAAGAAGGTGCACACGGGGATGGCACATGATAGAGAGTTCAAAGAGACTGTCGTGGTGTAAGGAGAGAATATTGAGGCGGGAGAAAGAAAACAATTCTTTTATTGTACAATGAGTATTCTAATTTTGAATGGGGAAAGGTTGAGAGTGAAAAATTCTTTTATTGTATGGTTTATTAAATCAATTTATTTTCCTTCTCCCATGATCTTAGTGCGCAGCCGAAGCACTTTTAATTGGTATTTTCTCACTTGAGATCGTTTTTTATTTTCATTTTCCACTTGGTTCTCTATGTGTCTTGGACAATTTCTTTCTCAACACTTTGGCTTCTCTTCGAATTTCTCAGTATGAGTACGAGATTTTGTGTGTTTCTGTCAAAGTTGTGAGTAAATCTTTTAGCAATAGAACATTTTAAAGAAATAGATACTATTAAAAGTTGTTAACCATTTAGTGGTGACTCCAAACGTGCTGTGGATATAAAATTAACTTTTGGCAGCCTAAATATAAAAAAAAAAAAAAAAAGCTTTTGTTTAAATTTAAACTTCATATTTATTTGAGCAAACATTAATTATTTCCTATATATCTTACCTTCATAAAAATATTTATATCATATCCCATAAAGTCTATTAAAATTAATTTTTTAAATTTAAATTATCATGGAACCCTTGTTTTAGTATATATCATACACATTATGCTAATTTCTATTTTATCATTTAACACTCACCAACCAACATATAGATGTCATTTCAATGATTTCATTACCTCTCCATAAATTCAATTACGAGAAATACTTTTGAGCTTTAACAAAGACCTCCCAATTACATTCTTACAATGCTTGGTGATCGACTTTAAGTTAATCTAATGACAAGCCTTTTAAACGAGCTCGACTAAATCGTCATCATATCATTATCGTCAATATTTGATAAAACTTTCCACGCCTAACGTAGCAAGAAAATCTTATTATGGTTTCTTAGCAACATACACACATTTGGAGAACCATACTTACAATTTTTTCTACCACATCAATAATGAGAAATTTTTATCGTGTCCACTGGAAGTAATAGATCAATTCTATATGAATATAATAAAGTTACCATTTCTTTTTTCTTTTATGTGGAAACTACAATTTCATAGGTAAAATCACTCTTATTTTTTTCCTTTTCAGTAAATGTCCCAATTTGAATTTCACTTACTTTAGACCAAATCTTCATTTTTCCAAATTTTATTATGTATTAAGCAAAGGGAAAGGGAAGCGGTCAAAAGCATGAAGAGAATCGAGAGCCTGCCTTTTACTTTTTCACTTTTAAATTTGCAGAAATTGAAGGATATTATAATTCTAAACAAAATCCTGAGTTTTCAAGAATATGATTATCTAAAGTAACAAATATAAACGAAATTAAGTTCATCAAAGTGGATATATATTGCAAGTACAATGGAAAAATTCTTCATGAAACATTAAACTTGATAAGTATTATAACAAAACACTCAATTAGATTAATTACAAAAGTTTGATTTCCACAATAGCCAAATCTTGTGATATTTCTTCGTTTTCAAGGCCGTCTAACCATTTTTTCTCCCTTTCTAATTCTGAATTGTATGCAAGATGCATTGATCTCTTCCCTTGTACAAAAGGTGATGGTTGATGATGATTTTTAAAAATTGGTATTTTGTATTTAAACAAAAAATTAATTCCACCAAGCCGTACCAAATCATGTAGGCCGATTTATTCTATATAAAAGGCTGGAATTTCATTTTTCTTACACTTCATTACACGTGTGTAATTGATAATTTCGATATCTACAAGATTCGAGAAGTTACACTAGTTTGAATGGACCAAAGACAAAAACAGTGTCACATTCCCCACCAAAGAATCAAATGACAGAGACTAACCAAAAGATGCTAGTAACTTTGTTTCCCTTCTTTTTTCCAAGTGCAAACACCTTTAAATGGTGGAATTGCTTTAGTTTAGGAACACTTCCCAACTCTACAACTTATGAATAAAGAGTCAAGTACTATTACATTTAAGAATAAGCTTTAATACACAACATAAAGCCAAAACCTTTATTTTTAACTCCTTTATTTGGTGGACAACCAATTTTGGATTTTGCAATAAAATATATTATCTACCCTGTTCATATGGCTGCTAAACAAAAAATTGCACAAGCATTAAAAAATTGTAACTTGTGGGTTCGTTGAAATACTTTGTCTAAAAGTTGAATTTGCTTGACAATAAATAAATATTTATATTTTTGTGATCTTAAATATCTCCATTCGGCTGCACACCATATTCAATTTTTTTTTTTTAATAAAAGACACAGTGCATGTTTGACAAAATAATGTCATAGAAGTATGATTTACTTTTAAGCACAATCAAACATGCTCTTCGAGACTCTCAATTTTCATAATCTAATAGCAACAAGATGTAATCCAAGAATTTTCTGTTTTAACTGGTTTCGACAATATTTTTCAAGATAAAAAAATCACAAATATTTGCATCAATAAGCTTTAAACAAACTTTCTTTTGTTAGGCATCCCCTATAAAAATTATGTATGAGTCAACAAAACTGAATAAAACCGGATTTCTGTAATGTTAACAATTTTCATACCCTGGTTCATGAAATACATACAAGATTGCTTATGTCTTTTGCTGATCTTCCATAATTTGTTTGCAGCTTCTCAAAATTCTCCGGCCTAAGCTTGGCCTGGGGGTCGATGAGAGTTGCCAGCTTTTCTGTTACAGTAAAAATAAATTAAAACTTTTTAACTTATGAGGAGATATTGACACATCTAAACATATTTGCAAGTAAAAAGTTACTTAGCCAAACAATGAAATTAATTATATGCACCGTTGTCTCGTTGAACATATTATCATAACATTTTTCAATTTTCGGTCAGTTACCACTTACATAGAGTTGAAAAAAAGCAGGGTAACAAAGGAGAGAGGGAAAAGGGAACATAACAGATAGGCAATATAAAAAAGATTAATTAAAAGCCTCAAAAGTGCAGAAAACAAAATGAAAAATGTTAATTATTTAATAAATCTGTTCAAGAGAGGATAAAGTGAAGAAAGAGAACTCCTTTTTTTCATTTTTTTTTGCACATTTATTTAAGATGACACAGAAAAACTTGTCAGCTATATGAATTTGGATACAATAGTAATTGGTATGCAATAATACATGTGAGAAAAGATATAATCTAACACTTAAGGGAATAATGCTATGTATCATACAGATGATTATCACTAATTTAAGTGAAAGTGGGACCATTGTTTATATATATTTTGTCCCTTTTTGAGCCCCATTTTGATAAGAAAATGTATTTTGGAATATTGATTTTTTTTAAAATGTGTGATTAAAAAAGAAGAAAAAGTTTTAAATTTACTTGTAAAATTACAGGAGAACTTATGGTCGAAAATGAGTTTTTTTTTTTTTAAATGAGTTTTTGAAAAAATGGGGGCTAAACATAGGTGTAATGTATGTTTGGTCAGGACTCGTGAGAATTGGTAGCACTAGATGTACGAAAAAGAAAACTAATTTTTGTTGATTTTACATTTTCCAAAACTCCATATCAAGCCCCTGTTTGAAATCAAACTTTATAAAAAATAGATTTTTGAATAGTGATAATTAGAAAAATGTATGATTAAAAAGTAGGGAAAATTTTGATTTTACGTGCAGAATATTTTATTATGTGAATGTGAAGTTGAAAATGACTATGAATACGTAGAAAGAAGAGTTTGAAAGATATGATTGTCAAATAGGTGACAAACATGTAACTAAAATGTATAAACCATTCCAAATTTTGTTTTGAATTATATCAAGCACTAATCCAATTTGAACGTAAAATTTTCTCGAACACAAAAACATCATTTTGTAACAAGATAGTTTCCTCGATGGACAAATATCAAGAACAATTCTTGTAAATTGATAAGTTTTAAATTTTAAATTTTATAATAGCATTTAAGAAGTTACATACATGATGAAGCTAAAACCTTAATTCAAGTAAAAAAAAAACTTAATCTTCGTCACAACAATTTAAAATCTCTAAGTTTCTCAACGTATATAACTTCAGAAATAACATGTATTAACTGTTACATGTCATCAAGAGTGACACACACACATCACCCTTGCATGATTTATTGCACGCACGTACCAACAATTATAATGCATTTATACGTACGCGCGGGCGCGCAGAGAGAGAGAGAGCGAACACACCTGTTATGGATGGGGTCAGATCCATTAGGAACCCTTCTTTTGTTGGTGTAGTTGAGATCTAACTTTGCAAGACCCTTATGATTTCCAGTTCCTATCATTTTCATATGCTTCATAGAGTTTAATTCTGACTTCATTTTTCTCCCTCCATTTTGTGATGCATTAACCATCAACAACTGAACAATTCCCAGCAATATAACTACACTAAACAAAACCCTCAAAAACCTACTAACTCTGCCCATCTCTCTCTCTCTCTCTCTCTCTCTACTCAATTCAAATTAGTACCCTAAGAAGATTGGAGATAGAGGGAGTTTTGGGAGTAACTAGAGAGACTTCAACGGAGAAAAGGGTACTGGATTTGGCCAGGTGTTTTACTGAATGGCTAGGGTTGTTGGTTTTCTTTATAGTTTTGAGTAATTTTGTTCCTTTCTGGAACCTAGAGAGAGAGAGAGAGAGATAGAGAATAGATGGTTTCGAACGTGAGATGGGGGAAAACACCTTGCTTTATACTACTGACATCATAAGGCTGTTATACGACTATGTTCTTTACTTACATTTGTGTATTTTCATGCACCTATGTGCCTCGGCTCCCGTAAAATGTAAGAGTCATGCTACTTGTATAAAGTTAATTTACAAAATTGGTTTACAAAATACATTAATTGAAAATGTAAAATGTCCACTAAGGTGGATTGTATAATAATGGATGTTATGCATATAAACATAACAGCAAAGTGTCTAAATCATTAATAACTGGTCTGATAATGGGAACTACATAGTACTGTACAATAAGAGATGCACATGCTGTAGTTTTGTAATTGTCTTGTGCATTTCTGTTTAGTCCAATATGCTTGACCAGATTGAACATGATTTTTAAAAAAAGAGAGAGATCTAGGTTACAATTTTTTTTATTGATATGTTAAGTTTTATTCAGTTCAATGTACCCATATGCATGCCATTATTCAGGGCCTGCTTGGAAGCTTTGGAGGTAAGTTTTTCAAAGTATCAATTTTGGACGTTTATGAAAGGTCAGATTTTAAATGGTTTTTAGTAGTGATTTTTAAAACAATACAATCCATGTTTGAGAGTTTATCTAATAGTCAGTTCACAAATCTTTTTAAAATTAATAAATTACATGTATTCTCATATATAAAATAAGTACGTATGTTTAAACAAAATGGAGTAAATGAGCATGTCACTCCTTAGAATTCAACATGACTTTACATAGTTTACCCAATCAATAAAAAATAACAAATATAAGAGAAGCGAGAAAGTAATAGTGGGTTTTGAAAGAAACATAGTATTCTGAAGCGTTGGGAGAAAATGATTTATTTGAAGAGGGATTTCTTTTCTTTTTGTTCAAGTTTCATTCCTTTTTGGGGAAGAATTGAAAGTAATTGTTTTATAGGCAAAAATGAAAGAAAATTTGAAGAATAAAAAAAATAAAAAGACACTGATTTATACTACCCAAATAACACTATGATAGTTTTAGGTTGTTTTTAAACCACTCAAAACATATGCTTCAAAAATTAACAAGCACTGATTTTCTAAATCTCTCATAAATAGTGTCACTCAAAAATAGTTAGAAAAAATGACAAGCGGGCTCTTTAGCCCATACAAAAATGACATTTGATAATTTTTCTAGAAGTTATACTTGTATTCAAATGCTATATATATTTCGAAATTAAAGGAGTTATTGTCCCATCACCCATGTCCAAACAAATAGAACTTTTAAAGTTCATGCACTATCATTGCTATTGGCGGCTTGTATGTTGCTTTAATGAAGATCTTGACTGAAAAGGCAAATTACTTACAAGATTCTAAGCTTCATATAGAAGACCATAAGTAAAGAAACATTTTGAAGTTGGAATTGCAAAATTCGAAACAAATATTTGGTTCTCTGATTGGAAGTAAACAATACGTCTCTTTTTAGGATCGTCGTCAAATCTAACCCTCAATCCTAGGTAGGCCCTGAAAAACATCAAGTTATAATGTGGGGAAATTTTTGGTAACTTAGTGAAATACGAATAGATCAGAAAACGTTAAAAAGTGTTATTGTAATTCCAATGCTTGACGAGATTAATCCAATTCTCTTTGTCCATTTAACTCCTCATTGCATATGTGAAAGGAAGGTTGATAATTCAAAATATTGGACGTGGACGTGGGAGGCTCCAATAGTTGTTTTATTATTAAAGTTGATATATTTTGTCGATGATCAAAGTGAAATATCTTTAATGATAGATATGTAAATAATAAATTTGTTCAAAAATAATGAAGAATAATTATATCGATTAACTGTTGATAATATATTACGTTGCTTTAATTAAATTAGCAAAATTCTCATTTATTATGATACTTCTAAACAATTAATTATCACACCAAATTATCCACTCCTTATAACTACTAGTAACGTGTATGGTCCTCATATATGCCAATCACTTGAACCACTCTTAGTTGGCATATCAAGCTTAATCTTTAATATAGTGTATAGTGTGTGTGTATATATATTTAGGGAATATCGCACACCTTTTCATTTGGATATAGCTTAAGGCACATAATTTAATATTCATGACAACATATAAACATTAAAAAGTTGTATTTTGGAGAATCAAATGCTTCTTACTCTAGTGGCTTCATTTCGAAGTTTTATGTGGGATAACCATATGGGTTAGACTAAGGTCACTTATATATTAATTTCTTGACCCGTGCCCAAATTGATGTTTATGTGTTTTTTCTATTCTAACCATCTAAACTTTGTGATTGAATAAATATGCCACTATCTATTTCGAGAGGGTTCATTAATATTTATGGAATCGCCAAAATTGAGGGAAAGGGTAGTCGAGAACCTTGAGCACTAAAAGTGGATGTGTTGCTAACACATTTTATGCAAGTACATATTGTTTATCTTTAAAAGATTAAGGTGTTAGATGAAATGTTTAACTTAGCTAAGTAAAAGACATGTTGTCGCCATTTATTTATTAAAAAAATGTGTATGTTTAGGCATTTAATGAAAAATAAACTCAGCTTGTATGGGGACATGTTGAACCCACAATTTTAATACTACATGTGGGTGCCATCTCTATTTTTTCAATAAAAAATTGTTTTCTTATGAAGAGTAATTGGTACCTCCAAACTAGTTTCCCACCCACAAAAACCTCTATCATGAAATAGACCAATCTTATTAATATGAAAAATATGATGACAAAATGTGCACAATCCGAAAGGACTAAACATCTCTAACTTTTATATGAAATGATTAACAATCATAAATTAATAAATAAATAGTGAGTACAAGCTCGAATAAATAGGTCGTAAGACACATGACGAAAATTCATTTATGAGCACAAGAAAATCACCCTAGTGGCAAGGCTCGTTTGGAATTTGGATTCCTATTACATCTGATGCAGCTCTATGGCTCTACCTACGTACTAATCAGTTCCAAAGAATGAAAATAATATATAATCTTATCCTCTTTATGGATTCGTACATGGCAACTTTGTGCACTGTCCCCTCTAATTCCATATGATATATACGTTGTAATTAAAGTGAGAATAACTCAACATGCAACGTCTCGCACCCCCCAAAATTTGAAGATTCTTTGCATGAAAACCAATAATTTATTTAAGTGAAAAAGCAAATCCTTTCATGTGATCTAATAGTGCTCTTACCAAAAAAGAAGTTTAAGTGTCAGTGGATCAATTTTGAGGCCATTTTTCTCATACAAGCTTTTCTTTGTGTAGAATAATATTATTTATCATTATAAATATCGGTGATGTGAAAATTTATGTAGAATAATACGATATGACGGTTCAATCCTCCTCTCTCTCATGAAAATTGAATTATTATATCCTATTATTCTATCTAAATTGTCATAGTACAGATATTTCATCATTATGTATATATACTATGGATATATACAGCTCTTGAATGCAATGGAGTCTACTTTTGCGGTATCTTTCCTGTATGACTTTTGAGGTTCAGCTCTTTAAGCAATTAATTAATGTGTATGCTATGTATGTAATATTCCATAATCCATTTGCAATGCAAGATCTAATGTGGCCTATCAGCTCATGAGAGAAATTACAACTTTGTATTTTAAACTAGAAACGAGGATGTCGAGCAAAGTCAATTTGTCATATGTATATTATTTAAGTAATGTCTTCAACGCGTCCGACTTACATATAGACAAGGTTCATTTTTCAATCAAAATCTAAGACATATATGATTTATTCAAATGAGTGATCACGAGACTTAGTCCAAGGACATTTATTGCAATTAAAATATGATACTACGAACAAAATATAGGCTACAAATATAATTACATTTCAATATATTATAAATTCCAAATAAGGGCAATTATATTTGCACTAGGTTTTTATTAATTGCACTATACTTTGATTACAATGAAGGTCCTCCATTTTTGCTTTACTTTGTACTTAAGCTCCTATTTTTAAAACTCTTTTTTTTCATAATCATTTCCAACCACAAATTTTCACAATAAAATACTTTTTATGTAAATTCGAAATTTTTCCTACTTTTTAACAACACATTCTCTAAAAAAACTATTCAATAACTCATTCTTTCCAAATAAATGACCGTCAAACAGAGGCTAAGTTTCCAGCTTTTTTGTAACGTTCTTATCGTTAGTCTTTAGCTAAATTAGCACATCTTATTTGTGCTGATGATTATTGTCCAAATATTCTACTAAGTGCATTGAAATGAGGAACAAATATTTTGTCAAA
>CAIGRP010116993.1:0-35659 GCA_903798385.1 Fraxinus cuspidata
CCCCCCCCCCCTCTCGGTTAGTTATTATTGGGTTATCATGACTTTGACTTTGATTTAGATTAAAATCAGGCCTTTAGTAAACTTGCAGGCTATGAAGTTCCCATCAGCACAATAAGCAAAATATGATATTATTGCACTGTCCTTAATAACGAAGAATTTCACTCACAGAACAGTAGATTTTCACAGCAATGCTTCGGATTCATGAACTCGCCATCTACAATTGCCAGCATATGGCGGCCACCACAAGCAACAAGTTTAGCACACCAACTTCCATCAGTTTCGTTGCTGCTGAGATTTTTGGGAGGTAATATGTTTATGGGCACTTCTGCTGGAAGACCAATCGAAAGCTTACGGCCGTATCCAAGACGCCATGGTCTCCACCCCCAAACTGCCACCGCACGAGTCAATATATCAAAAAACTTAAATAACATTTACACGTAACGTCAAGAAATATGATAAAGTCTTCCCGTCAATAGGAAGACAGTATGGTGATATCTCCCAGATTCTTCGGCAGCATTTCAAAATAACAATGAAGTGTAAAAAATAATGAAACCCATATTTATTTATTGAGCGATGTCAAAGCACTCACTGAATACATCCAACCGTCCTTTGTTAATGCAACAGAGTGAGCGCCACCACAAGACACCTACAAAAAGATAAGAACCTTCAATCGCAAGACTTCAGTGAGAAGCAAAAGAAGGAAACAACTGAACGTTTGAAGTAACTATGTCAAATATATATCGCATTTTAGCATTCAATCATGCAAAACAGTCCATTGGATAGGATTAAGCGAACAAATGGAACACTAATGACAAAGTCCACTATACCACTAACTTGAAAGCTAAAAGCGAACTTTAGGCGTTCAATGATAAAAGAGATGAGGGAGAGAGGAAAAGAGAGATGTAATGGCACAAAATTGATCTTCCTAGTTATTTATGGCTCCACATTCATTTTCTAAAAGAGGATCAAAATATTTCACCCCTCACCCCACCAAAAGGAGTCTCAATCCAATCCATTGACCTGAGAAGCTTTGTTCTTACCACTTTAGGCATTGGTCTTATGATTCCACATTGTAGCAATAGTAAAATGGAAATGGATATTTTTCAAGTACACGCTAACATATCTCAGCACCTGCACAATGTCTTCCCCAGCTAGAAGTTGTACCCTTTGAGGAACCATTTTGCTGCTCTTATCATCTCCAAATCCAAGCCTTCCATGCTCCCCTCTGCCCCAACCATATACCTATGCAACAGAGAAGTCATCATTAAATAACCTAATTTAGAAACAATAAACAGCTCAATTATTACACGCTTTTAGAATCTCTAGCAAACATAAAGCATAAATTGCAAACTCCAGAGATATGATAAGCATACAAACAAAAAATAGACTGATTGCAGAAACCCCAACGAATCTTGCAAACTGAAAGACTGAGGAAAGGGAACATGTCCCAATTATAAATCTGTGTTTGAATGGGAAACTATTTTAAGTAAATACCTCACATTCAGAATCTTAAGAACAATTTGGCTGCATCTTTGGAATCACAAACAGAAGTCTCATGAAGCATTTTACCCAATACCTAGTATCTTTATACCCACAATCCTGCAGTCTGATGAAGCCTTTTACCCGAATGTTTAAAGAGCCATAGATTACATACAAGTGACTACCAACATATCAAACAGGCAGAGGAAATTAAAGATCTTTGATATTTTCATAATTCATAAAAGATTTCAGACCTCGAAGCTTCCATTCTAGGACAAAGATATGATTCCATTGAATACATTACCAAAGCAATATTTCTTCTATTTTTACTTTTACTTTGTTGCTTACATGCATGTGCGTGTGTGACCGCAGATCACGTGTCATGGTTGGGACTTGGGAGGATCACTCATATGGAAGTCTATGACGTATTGAGGAACACACTACACATAGTACTGAATGCACAAAAAATGGTGATGTATTGTAATTAATAAATTTACTGAACACATAATTTTTCTTCGGAGTTTGTGAATCTGAAAGACAAATAATGGTGCCTAGCTGATATTTTGTGATGGGATGAAGCCAAATCATCACGCAACACTTCAGGGGATTAACTCGACCAGAGATGAGATATGGTTAAATTTGGCTGCTACTTTGATTAGCAGCTTTAGTATTAGTTCTTCAATGGAAACTACCTTTCATCCTTCTCGAAATAACACAAGCTCTTGTTAGAATAAGTGAAAAAAGAGCACGGAAGAAAAAAGAACCAAAGATACCTCTCCATGATCTGTCAATGCAGTAGAATGCCATCCTCCAGCAGCAATATCTACCTGGACAACAAAGCAGATTGTCTCTTACGCTATCCAATGTTAAAAACATATACAGAAATTTTTTTATCTACTTGTGGCATGGATAGGAATATTATCTTAACAAATTTTTCCTTCAACTTCTGTTGATTAAAAACATTGAACAAACAGAGAGACGAATCGTTTGAATTCCTATCAAAAAATGATTGTGAGTAACGAGTTTAAACAGCTAGAGGAATCTGCAGCAACCAAATGATCTGTTAACAAATGAACTGTTGGAAACATAGTAGATGACTTTTTCCCTTCTATAATAAAACCTCCAAAACTGTTCTTGACGCCATAGTTCATCACATTTATCATTAGTGTTACATCTCAAACAGTACTTTAGATGCTATCTAATCAAATATCTTTCTCACAAATCCACCAAATTCATGTTATTCCTGTTAAACAACAGTGCAATCTCTTTGATATAGGACATTGGTACTTCATATTGACAAAAAGTTCTAACCTCTTGCTCCATAACTGGTAAGTGCTTGCACATAAGCTGGCGAAGCTTTAGACACCAACAAAACTTGCAAATATTATAGATGATCAGAAGTGATAGTATTCGAAAATTTGTTAAGATAAAGATCTACTACTGTCAAGAAACAGGATAAGCGGGTATGAAGGAAGCCAGTACAGTAAAACCTCTATAAAATAATAATGTTGGGACTAAGAAAAATTATCATTTTAGAGGGGTTATTAATTTATCGATAAATGAATATTTATTACTGATAAAGTATTTATATTTTTATAACCAGTATAATATTTTCCTATAATACATATAAGTACACAAAAAGACACTCACATACATACATTAAAAAGGAAACATTAATGTACATGGCTTCAAAATTTAATATCTTGAAATATTAAACGTTCAAGTTATTTCATTTACATTTGGAATAAAATTTCTACAGTAATTAATTTTAGCTTAAGATCCACAATCATTTCAAATTCCATACATTTTTTTCTACTATGGCGTTTCATTTGAAATGAATTAAAAAAAAAAAAATCTGCAAGATTCAGCCAAGTGAAGATATTAATGTTGAATCAAAAGTTAGTGAACATTAAGGAATCAATGGCTTGTGTGAAGCTATTTTTGGTATACGCTATAGAAATGTGATGGATGTCGAGCACCATTTAAATTATTCAAATGAAAATGACGCGGTGATGAAATCTTATACTAATTAAGATATTATTCAATGGGTATTGAATACACCTATCAATGATGATCATGGTTTAAATGAAAATTGTATTTTACCAACTGTTTCTTCAAAATAGGTATTTTAAGCAGTCGTGACTTTAAATAATTAATTTGTACAAAATGAAAAAAATATATATATGTGAAATGTAGTATGTGCATTGCAAAAAATTAAGAATGAAGTTGAGTTTGGTTTGGGTACAAAGAAAAAGCAAAAGACTTTAGATTCATATTATGAAAAAGAAGAATTGAAGAAAATATTGTCAAATTAAGTTTGTTAATGTGTGTTAATATGAACTTTTATGAATTTAAGCATTTATTATTTTATATATTCATTAGGCATCAAAGGATCTCAAAAGAATTACTATCTTATTCATTTAACGGAGTATTAAATTTAGTAGGCTTAATAGCACAAAACGTCCTTACGTTTGGCCTTTAATGTGCAAAACGTCCAAACGTTTCAATTTTTTGTATTTTCACCTCTATTTTCATGATTCATTGCGGAAAACATCATTTTCCTCAATTTTCATCGAATTTCTCTATAAAAATCTATAAATTGACAAATATACTATTTTGTTTAAATAAAACAATAAAGAACTAATTGCAACAATAGGTCCAAATTTTTCAGAAATTACAAATGAGTCCCAAACAAATAATTAAAAATCAAAACCAAAAACAAAAATAACTTCATCATCTTCCCCATTCCCACAACAATCATAGTCAGAAAATATGATAACTTCAAGCTCTTCCCACGTCCCCAATCTCACGTGGCGAGCATTAGTCCTCTCGAATTGGGATGCTGAAATGCCAGATACAACAACGTGTCGAATTGCTTAGCTGGATTATCATCTCCATAATTCTCCGAAGGCTCCAAAGGTTAACCTGAAGCCTGCTTGGCCTCAAGCAAGTACTCATCCATCCACGTTTTATCCACATTGTTTAACCGGGAAGAAGGCAAGCAAGAACTCAACAAAGGAAAGGATTTTAGTGATAATTGCGGGGCTGTTGGGGAATCTTTCAACCAGTTTTGCATCATCAAGTGGGGGCTTAAGAATGAATCTCTTCGGGGGCGGTTTTTTCTTTGGGGAGACTACTTTCGTGCGCTCTGCTAGCTCTTTCAAAAGTCTTTGGGGGCTGTTTCTTGGGAGCTCTTTTGGGTCTACAGCTACAGAAAAAATTCAAAAACTTGTAGCAATATTTGGGATTTTGAGCTGAGTTTGGAAGGGGAAGGATAAGAACGAGGAGGAGAAGGAGATGTCTACTGTGGAGTGCGGTTTGAAAGACGAACAGAGCTCCATTAAAGACGGTAAAAAGATGGGATTTTTACTGGGGATCTAAGTTAGAATTGAGAAGCACAATATTTTATAGGATTCGTTTGAATGTGGTGGCCATTGAAGGAGGCTTTTTGCAGGGTTTTGGAACAGGGATTGAGTGGATGGGGAAGTGGATGAATTTATTTTTGTTTTTGGTTTTGATTTTTAATTATTTGTTTGGGACTCATTTGTAATTTTTGAAAAATTTGGGCATATGATTGCAATTAGTTCTTTATTGTTTTCTTCTTCTTTTTTATTTAAATAAAATGGTATATTTGTCATTTCACGGATTTTTATAAAGAAAATGGATGAAAATTGAGGGAAATGATGTTTTCCGCAATGAAACGTGGAAATAAGGGTAAAAATGTAAAAAATTGAAACGTATGGACGTTTTGCACGCTAAAGGCCAAATATAGGAACGTTTTGTGCTAATAAGCCAATTTAGTACACTAACCCAAGTCGGAACCGAATAATTTTATTATTTAAGCGAAATTATTAATTTATAGCAGTGGTAACTTCGATATGCATAGGAAATTAGGCTAAAGAAAAGAAGGTAAAAATAAAATGATTTCAGCTAAATACATCACGCAATCAGAGAAAATAGTACAAACTAAAGTGAGTCCGGAGAGTCCCTGGACAGGAATAGGTTGTGATCTTGGCTGGGTATTACCCGTTCCGAGTTGGCCATACTCATTATTACCTTATGCCATTACAACTCCATCATCGAGGAGGGCTAAGTTGTGAAAGGCTCCAATGGTAATTGTCTGCACACTATCAAGACCTTGTACTCGAGCAGGAGTGGAAATTTGCTTTCTGTAATTAAGCTAATAAACATTTAAATAAGCAAATGTTGCCAGCTACTAGAGATTATAAACTATCAAAAAAGGCGATAGCTTGCAGGAATACAAAATTAAAAACAACATTCACAAACTTCAGTCCACGGGGACATACATGTCTCCAGGAGGCCATGGTTGACCCCATGTCCATACGTGTCCTTCCCGAGTAAGAATAACTGAGTGTGTGCCACCGGCAGCTACCTGTATTGCAAGAAAGTATGGACCTTTACTAAACTCTGGAAGCCCAAATGTCGGTGCATGCACAGTAGAAAGTTAAACTGGGTATCTAAATGCATCACCAACGACTGAGCTTCCTGGTTGACCATTGGGAGAAGGGAGCTTTAAACGCGTACCTTTTGCAACCAATAAAATCAGTTTAAATGACACCATAATTAGCAGTTTTGTTTAGCACGGAACTTTTACTTAATTTTGTTATTTCTTTTTTCACTAAACAAGCCGAGAGGTATGGACTCGAAAGATGCAGATGGACATTTTAAATGACACCATATCTTGAACTGAATCACCTGCCGAACTGATCATTTTGGCACGCATCTACTGCCCATACTCATTGCCACCTGCACAAATAGAAGAGTTGACATCCTTTAGAAATATAAATAAACATTTCCACCATTTTATTCAATTTTGGATAAATTTCTGTAATCTAACAAATATCAAGTCTCAAAATTTCCATGAAGGCACAAAGATATAACTTTGAGTCTTGAATATTCATTATATTTGATTATAATTTCTTTTTTACCATTTTTCCTCAATAAGACAAACGAAAAAGGGTTCACAGAACAAAGATAACATACCCCAGGCATAAGCTTGGCCTTGATCATCAACAGCCAAGCAATGCCACCCACCAATTGCAGCCTGAAACCAAAATCCCCGATTAAACTTAGAGGCCAATTTTGTCGCTATATAATTTTTCTAATCACAAATACGCCGGAAAAAATATGAATACCTGAACAATTTTCACATTAGCAAGCGCCTTCACTTGACTAGGAATATTCTCAGTTTTCGTTTCCGGCTGGTGTCCCAATGTCCCTCTTTGATTCCAACCCTAAATTTCACAAATAAACAATTGAAAATCAACAAAGCCCACAACAAGAATTTCACTAATTCACAAATGAATAAAACAAATACAATTGTCACTTCTAATCACTCAAACCCCTTAAAATGCACTCAAAAGATATTTAGGAGAAACCTTGCCGTCTTCACAAATGGCAAGAGAGTTGCAGCTACCAGCGATGACGAAGCTAACTATTGTTGACGCGGGCTAAATATAAGTGCGGGTGAAAGGGTTGTTGTACATTGAACAAATAAAAAATAAAGTTTAATCTGCAAGAGCATGACTAAACAATATAACAAGGTAATAGGAAATATAGTGTGACAACTACAAATGAAAACAAAGGGCGGCCAAGAAATAAAGAAGAAGAAGAACAATCCGAGGCAAGTGATTTTCACTCTTTCCTTAAGACAAAACTGCCTGCAATGATGCTCATGGTTCACGGGTCTCCCAAGATACAACGGATTCAACTTGTGGTAGAAGCACTTCAAACCATAAGTTACGGCGAACGTTCGACTGAGTTTCTCTCTATAAAGAAGAAAACGGTTTTGAATGAATTTAGAAGTGATTTGCAAGAGCTTTTATGCAATGCTAATGCAAATATGATATGGGATGTTTAATGGACGTCCAAGGGTCCTATATATAGAGGATGAGAGGTTGTCAATGAAGTGTTGCGCCCCAAACTGAGCAACTCTTGCCAAAGGTCACACCATTCATTGTCGCTAGCATGTCGCCATCGCCTCGCTCGAACGATAAAAATAGTAACTTCATCCCTAGCCTGTCGCTTGAGCGACAATCTAACGTCAAGCGAGCGACACACTTAGCAAATTTCCAGCAGTTTTCTCTATTTTCTTCCCAACTTTGGATAGCAATTTCTCATTCATCCAAAATTGGTTTTGAGATTTTAAATATATCACAATGATCTACTCGAGGAATAGAACAAGTTGGTCTATTTACATTTGTAATTTGACCATCGGACCAAGTCCGAATATTTAGCCGAAATTGACACGAAAGTTCTTTTCCATATTTTTGGTTTTGACACTTAAACAAATTTTCATTCTAAACCAATTTCCAACAATCCTCCACATGAATAGAAATTCGAACATGCATATGCAATACAAAATTATGATGCATTGTAAAGAGAGAGCGGAAAAACACTGCATCAGGTAAGGTAGCATCCCACTTTGAACCTCCCTTAGTGAAATACTATCGGACTTACTTAGCTAATTGGTGAACGTCATGTCTTGAACCATTCAGCTGTTAGTGTAAGCCAAGACAATAATACGCACACAGATGTCTTCCCTAATACGTTCATAGTTCTCATGACTTGGTTCATTTTGGCCCTGGACCGCTCTTAGATTTCATAAGTGTTTAGAGAATTGTAGCCTCAAGCGATTCTCATTGAAGCAGCTCCATTTCACACTTACATAGGTGACCTCCTATTAAGAATAATCTTCCCTACTTCACTTGACTTAATCAAAATATAGGAATCATTAAAAAAGTATATTAACCTCTAATCATTCTACAAAAAACACTTTAATATCATAGGAATGAGTTAGGAAATAATTTCCTAAGTACTTCATTGAATTTTTATAACTTAGTTGTCCCTTTAAACTAAGATCTTGGGATCTCCAGTAAACAAGGTACGGTTACCATTACAAAGATCCTTATGTAATAGGCTTTAATCACATTCCTTTCGATAGGCAACGTATTTGATCTCTAGGCAAACCTTTCGTAAGTGGATCCGTAATGTTCTCCTTTGATTTCACATAATTTATGGAGATGGTGACATTAGAAATTAGTTGTTTAATGGTATTATGTTTACAACTTATATGTCTAGACTTACCATGTTGTTTTGAGCCCTTCCAATAGCCGATTGACTATCACAATTTGTACTAATCACAGGTACCGGCTTGGGCCAACATGGAATATCTTCTAGAAAGTTACAAAGTCATTCTGCTTCTTCTCCAGCTTTGTCCAAAGCAATAAACTCAAATTCCATTGTTGATCGAGCTATACACATTTGTTTTGTAAATTTACATGATACAGCAGCTTCACCAATGGTAAATACATAACTACTAGTAGACTTAGTATCCTTCATGTCGGATATCCAATTTGCATCACAATATCCTTCCAATACCCCAGGATATTTTGTGAAATGGAATCCATAGGTTAAGGTATACTTCAAGTACCTAAGAACCCTTGTTAAAGCCTTCCAATAATCATTACTTGGATTACTTGTGAATCTACTAAGTTTATTCACAGCATATGTTATATCTGGTCGAGTGTAGTTCGTAATATACATTGAACTGCCTATAACGTGTGAATACTTTAGTTGTGACACACATTCACCCGTTATTTTTGACTATGTGTAAACTGGGGTCAATAGGGGTTTTCGTAGGACTTTCCTCAAGTATATTATCCTTCTTCGATATACTCTCAATATAATGAGATTGGGTAAATACAATTTCTTTTGGTGTTCTAGAGATCTTAATCTCTAGTATCACATTAGCGACACCCATATCTTTCATATCAAAATGCTTCGTTAGCATTCTCTTGGTGTTTAGCATTAGTTCGTGACTATTTTTCATTATCAACATGTCGTCTACATATAGACACACTTGTCATATTCGTTAATCTTGAATCTGTTTGACAACATTGACATTGTTTAGGAGCTTGTTTCAATCGTACAAGAACTTAACGAGTTTACAAACCTTGTGTTTGTTATTAGGAGAGACAAACCCTACGGGTTGTTCCATGTATATCTCATCTTCTAACTCACCATTGAAGAATGTCATTTTCACATCCATTTGATAAATCCCAAGGTTATATATTGTTGCAATCGCAATTAACAACCTTATCGAAGTGATTATAATCATAGGTGAGTAGGTATCAAAGAAGTCAAGTCCCTCATTTTGCCTATATCTTTTGGCAACCAATTTAGACCTATATTTATCAATGGATCCATCCGGTTTAAGTTTCTTCTTAAAAATCCATTTACACTCTAAAGGCTTATTTTCGGGAGGTAAATCAACCAACTTCCAAGTATGCTTTTGCATTATCGAATCTATTTTGCTAATAATAGCTTATTTCCAATGCGGTGCTTCTGGTATAGACATGGCTTCATCGAAAGTTTTTGGATCATTTTATACCATATAGGTTAGAAAATCCGGGCCAAACGAAGTTAATATTCTTGCCATTTTACTTCGCCTTGGTTCTACCGCATTTGAAGTACCATTTGTAGTATCATAAGTTCTCTTATTTGAACTTGCACTTTCCTTTTCCTAATAAGGAAAGACATTCTCGAAGAATAAGGCAGTTCTTGATTCAATTATGGTTCCCTCATGTACATCTTAAATTTTGGATTTGTGTACAAGGAATCGATATGCATTATTATTGTTGGCGTATCCGATAAATATACAATCAATTGTTTTAGGACCAATCTTCACTTGCTTAGGCTTAGGGATTTCAACATTAGCCAAACACCCCCCCCCCCCCCCCCCACCCCACACACTTTCAAGTGTTGATAAGAAAGATGATGACATTTCCATAATTCATATGAGTCTCTACCATTTTCTTAAGGGGTATCCTATTAAGAATATTATTTGCCATTAAAATAGCTTCTCCCCACAAGTTCTAAGGCAACCCCAAACTCAATAAAATGGCGTCCATCATTTCCATAAGAGTTCGGTGTTTGCTTTCAGCAACACCATTAAATTGAGGAGAGTACGGTACTGTTGTTTGATGAATAATTCCATGTTCGGAATAGAATTCTTCAAACGATGCCCCGTGTTCACCTCTTCTATCACTACGAATATTCCTTTTTTCGTTTACCAGGTTGAGTTTCAACTTCCGCCTTATAATGCTTAAAGGCATTCAACGTCTCGTCTTTACTTCTTAAAAGAAAGACATAACTATATTGTGTACAGTCATCAATGAAGGTAACAAAGTATTTCTTACCACATTTAGCTTGAACATATTTCAAATCACAAATTTCGTTATGCATTAGCTCTAAAGGTGTAGTGTTCTTTTGAATCAAGTGGAACGATGTTTTAGCCAATTTTGCTTCAACACACACTTCGCATTTATGATTAGGATCGATATTAGGCGGCGAAATTAAACTTTCATTCATAAGTTTGTGCAAAAATTTATAATTCACATGTCCTAATCGACTATGCCACAAACAAGACAACTCAAGCATATAAACGGAATTTAAGGCAAATTTTGTGCAGTTTCCTCTATTTTCTTTCCAACTTTGGACCGTAATTTCTTATTCATCCGAACTTGATTTTGAGATTTCAAATGTACCACGATGATCTACTCGATAAGTAGAACAAGTTGGTCTATTTATATTTGTAATTTGACCATCGGATCAAGTCCGAATATTTGGTCGAAGTTGACACGAAAATCACTTTTCCAAGTTTTTGGTTTTGACACTCAACTAAATTTTCAATCTTCTAAACCAATTTCCAACACTAACCTCATTTGAAGAAAGAGATGTAATTGTGCAAACCCATTCTTTCTCTTCATTATTTCCTTTTCCTAACGCCCATCTTCACCAGAACCCCTGAACAAGAAAACAACCCAGATAAAAACAACTTGATTTTGCATAATATCTCCTGTGTGTCAATGTGTGCTGAGATGGGAGTGGCTAGGGAGGAGACCATGCTATAACAGCGACTTTCAAAGCCATTGATGCCGCAGGTATACTGCTAGTACTAAGTATTTAGCAACCTGAAGTAGAAACATATAGTGATGCTCATAAAAGGAAATTTTTTCCCGTTTTGTCAGCAGACCAAGAGTGCCTATCCGATTCAAAATTTCACTAATATATTCAACTTTGAAGTAGAACTCATGCCTTTTAAGCTACTTACTCTTGTATATTCAACTTTAATCATGCTACCTATACAATTTTTTTTTTTTTTTTGCAATCTTTGTTAACATTTCACGTTTGGAAACATCACATTTCAAAAACTATTTTTAAAATCGATGGTCTGAATTTCGACAACACCAATACTGTCCACCATAATTATCAAAAAGGATTGTACAACAAAGTTAATTCTTAAAATTGTGATTCATGTTCAAGGTTACTGAAAGCTTTTATTTAGATAATTCAATTGCCACATGACACTTACTCGATAACGTTGATGAGTTGAAGTAAAATATATTTCATGAGCGTTGAAGAATTCTACCTATTCAAATATTTGAATGCTGTAAAATAAAAATTTTATGAATTTTGCGTGAGACAATCCTCAAACCCAACATATTTTCGAATACGTTAAGGCATCGTTGACACGAAGTGATTTAGAGAGATCATTGGTTATGGAGATGGCAAAGCGAGCATCTCTTCCTTATATTACTTTTCATGTGTTTTACAACTCCTTATACATATCTTTGTGAAATCGAATTAATTGCTCAAGGAATTGTCCTTTATCTTGTTAATATCTGGTTTATTTTGAAATTAAGGAAAATAAAATAATTTTGTCATTTTAGTCACACGTCACATTAGTATCATATGTTTTCGACGCGGGCTAAATATAAGTTCAGGTGAAAGGGTTGTTGTAAATCGAACAAACAAAAAATAAAATTTAATTTGTATGAGTATGAGTATGAGCATGACTAAACAATATAACAAGGTGATTGGAAATGTAGTATGAAAACTATGAATGAAAACAAAGGGCAACCAAGAAATTAAGAAGAAGAAGAACAATCCAAAGGCAAGTGATTTTCACTCTTTCCTTAAGATAAAATTGCCTTGCAACGATACTCACGGTTCACGACACTTGTCTCCCAGGATACAATGGATTCAACTTGTGGTAGAAGCACTTCAAACCATAAGTTACAGCGAACTTTCGACGAAGTTTCTCTCTACAAAGGAGAAAATGGTTTTGAATGAATTTGGAAGTGATTTGCAAGAGTTTTTATGCAATGCTCAATGCAAATATGGTATGGGATACTTAATAGACGTCCAAGGGATCCTATATATAAAGGATGAGGGGTTGTGAATAAAGTGTCGCTCCCTAAACTCAGCAACTTTTGCCAAAGGTCGCACCACTCATTGTCGCTAGCATGACACCATCACTTCGCTCGAGCAAAAAAATAGTGACTTCATTGCTAGCCTGTCACTCGAGCAACAATTCAGCTTCAGGCGAGCACCACACTTAGGCAAATATCCGGCAGTTTTCTCTATTTTCTTCCCAAATTTGGACCACAATTTCTCATTCATCCGGAACTGGTTTTGAGATTTCAAATATACCACGATGATCTACTTGACAATTAGAATAAGTTGGTCTATTTACATTTGTAATTTGACCATTGGATCGAGTCCGAATATTTGGCCGAAGTTGACTCAAAAGTCACTTTTCCAAGTTTCTATTTTTTTTACACTTAACCAAATTTTCAATCTTCTAAACCAATTTCCAACAATCCCCTACATGAATGAACATTCAACTATGCTCATGCTACGCAAAAATATGATGCATTGTAGCTTTCGGCCTTGAACCTTCCTTAGTGAAATACTATTGAATTTACTTAGCTAATTGGTGAACGTGATGTCTTGAACCATTCAGCCGTTAGTATAAATCAAGACAACAATATTCACACAGATGTCTTCCCTAATCCGTTCATAGTTCTCATGACTTGGTTCATTTTGTCCTGAACCACCCTTGAGTTTTATAAATGTTTAGAGAATTGTAGCCTCGAACAATTTTCATTGAAGCGACCCCACTTCACACTTACATAGGTGACCTCCTATTAAGAGTATTATGTCATAGTCCACTTGACTTAATCAAGCTATAGAAATCATTAAAAGAGTATCTTAACATTTAATTATTCTGTAGAAAACACTTTAATATCATAGGAAAGAGTTAGAAAATAATTTCCTAAGTGCTTCTTTGAATCATCATAACTTAGTTGTCCCTTTGAACTAAGATCTTGGGATCTCCAGTCAACAAGGTAGGGTTACCATTATAAAGACCCTTACGTAGTAGGCATTAATCACATTCCTTTCGATAGGCAACGTACTTGATCTCTAGCCAAACCTTTTGTAAGTGGATCTGCAATATTCTTTTTTGATTTCACATAATCTATGGAGGTGGTGCCATTAGAGATTAGTTGCTTAATGGTATTGTGTTTGCGATGTATATGTCTAGACTTACCATTATACATGCTGCTTCGAGCCCTTCCAATAGTCGATTGACTATCACAATATATACGTATTGCAGGTACTAGCTTGGGCCAACATGGAATATCTTCTAAAAAATACGAAGCCATTTGCCTATTTTCCAACTTTATCCAAAGCAATGAACTCGGATTCCATTGTTGATCGAGTTATACACGTTTGCTTTGTCGATTTCTATGATATAGCAGCTCCACCAATGGTAAATATATAACCACTAGTAGACTTGAAATCCTTCATGTCAGATATTCAATTCGCATCACAATATCCTTCCAATACCGCAGGATATTTTGTAAAATGTAATCCATAGATTATGGTATACTTTAAATACCTAAGAACCCTTATTAAAACCTTCCAATGATCAAACTTAGATTATTGTGAATCTACTAAGTTTATTCACAGCATGCGTTATATCCGGTCAAGTGCAGTTCATAATATGCATTATACTGCCTATAACCTGTGAACACTTTAGTTGTGATACACATTCATCCGTATTTTTGACTAAGTGTAAACTTGGGTCAATAGGGATTTTCACAGGACTTTCCTCAAGTATATTATACTTCTTCAATACACTATCAATGTAATGAGATCGGGAAAGTACGATTTTTTTCGGTATTCTGGAGATCTTAATCCTTAGTATCACATTAGCATCACCATATCTTTCATATCAAAATGTTTCGTTAGCATTTTCTTGGTTTCTAGTAACACTTCATGTCGTCTACATATAGACACACAATCACTAGGCATTTGGTGTATGTTTTATTTATACACACTTATCACACTCGTTTATCTTAAATCTGTTTGACAACATCGTTTTGTCAAACTTTTGGCTTCATTGTTTAGGACCTTGTTTCAATCCATACAAGGATTTAACAAGTTTACAAACCTTGTATTTGTGATTAGGAAAGACAAACCCTTCGTGTTGTTCCATATGTATCTCTTCTTCTAACTCACCATTCAAGAATGTCGTTTTCACATCCATTTGATGAATCTCAAGGTTGTGTATTGATGCAATCACAATTAACAACCATATCGAAGTGATTCTAGTTACTGGTGAGTAGATATCAAAGAAGTCAAGCCCTTCCTTTTGCCTATATCCTTGGCAACCAATCTAACATTATATTTATCAATGGATCCATCCGGTTTAAGTTTCTTCGTAAAATCCATTTACACCCTTAAAGCTCATTTTCGGGAGGTAAATCAACCAGCTCCCATGTATGGCCTTGGTTCTTCCTCATTTGAAATACTATTTGTAGTATCATAAGTTCTTTCATTTGAACTTACGTTTTTCTTGTTTTTACATGGATAAGCATTCTCGAAAAATGATGCATTTCTCGATTCAATTATGGTTCCCTCATGTGTATCTTAAATATCATATTTGTGTACAAGGAATCGATATGCACTACTATTATTGGATTATCCAATAAATATGCAATCAATCGTTTTGGGACCAATCTTTACTTGCTTGGGCTTAGGGATTTCAACCTTAGCCAAACACCCCCACACTTTCATGTGTTTGTAGGAAGGAGGATGACATTTCCATAATTCATATGGAGTTTCTTCTATTTTCCTGAGGGGTATTTTATTAAGAATACTATTTGCCGTTAAAATAGCTTCCTCCCACAAATTTTGAGGTAAACCCGAACTTATTAACATGGTGTTCATCATCTCTTTAAGAGTTCGATTTTTGCGTTCAATAACACCATTCGATTGAGGAGAGTATGGTGTCATTGTTTGCTGAATAATTTCATGTTCAGAATAGAATTCTTCAAAGAGTGCCCGGTATTCACCTCCTCTATCACTACAAATATTTTTTATTCGTTTACCAAGTTGAGTTTCAATTTCTACCCTATAATGTTTAAAGGCATCCAATGCCTCGTCTTTACTTATTAAAACAAAGACATAACAATACTTTGTACAATCATCAATTAATATAACAAAGTATTTCTTACCACCTTTAGTTTGATCATATTTCAAACCGCAAATGTCCCTTTGTATTAGTTTTAAAGGTGTAGTGTTCCTTTGAATCGAGATGAACTGTGTTTTAGTTAATTTTGCTTCAACACACACTCCGCATTTATGATTAGGATCGATCTTAAGCGCCGAATTAAACTTTGATTCATAAGTTTGCGCAAAGATTTGTAATTCACATGTCCTAATCGATTATGCCACAAACAAGATAGCTCAAGCATATAAACGAGATTTAAAGTTTTATTCATAATGCTTTACCTTGGTACAACAATAAGAACATTTATTTTGAACATGCTATCACACATGAGTACAAATTTATCGAATACAAATACAAGTTTAAAATCATTTTAACTAAGTAAAGACTAGGAAACTAGATTCTTCAATATGCACATGTAGGATGTTGTTGAGAACAAGTTCTTTGTCGAATATCATCTTCAAAGTGACCTTCTCTTGTCCTTCAACTTTGGAACTTGCAAAGTTTCCCATGAAGAGTTGTTCTCCATCCACTTTTTGATAGTTGGAGAACATAGTCTTATCTGCACACACATGATGGGTAGCACCAGTGTCAACCCACCATTTCCTTGAGTTTCCAACGTGGTTGTACTCAAAAACAACTGTAGATAAATTCATCTCTTGCATCCCTTCACAAGGGTGTCTCTTTCAACTATGTTAGCATGTGCATTCTTCTTTGGTTTTCGACATTCATTTGAGCGATGTCCAGCCTTTCCATAGTTGTAGCAGTTTCCTTTGAACTTTTTGGCCTTCTTAGAGTTGTCTCTTCGCGGTGCCTTACCGGAGAACTTTTGCTTCTTGTTGACAGCCTTCGAGTTGGTTTCAACAAAGTTTGCTCCAAGTTGGACAATAGGCCTTCTATCGATTTTCCTATTGTCTTCTACAATCCTAAGCGGACAATCATTTCTTCCAAGGTCATTTCCTTACATTTATGCTTGAAATAGTTTTTGAAGTCTCTCCACATATGAGGGAGCTTTTCGATGATAGCAGCAACTTGGAAAGATTTGCTCAATTTCATCTTCTCGGCATTGATGTCATGTAACATAACTTGAAGTTCTTGCACTTGACTAATCACCGTTTTGGAATCCACCATCTTGTAGTCCAAAAATTTATCTGCTATGAACTTCTTAGTTCCGGCATCCTTCGGTCTTGTATTTCTTCTCTAAAGAATCATACAGTTCATTGGCCGAGTTCTTCGAACTATACACTCCATATAGTTCGTTATCCAATCCGTTTGGGATATGATTTTTGCACAAAAAGTCGGAGTGCTTCCATACATCGAAACAATAATCGATTCACGATTATTATCTCCTTCTTGTACTATTGGTTTAGTCTCCTTCAGAAACTTTACGAAGTTTAGAGTGGTAAGATAGAAAATCTTTTGTTGCCATCTCTTGAAGTCCACTCCTCCAAAATTTTCCGATTTTTCCCCATGTGTGAATGCAGTAGTTTGAAGCGGTATAGCCAATGGTGGAACCACATAACATTGTTTGAACCATTTTGACTCGAAATAGCCTCAATGATGGCCATTTCTGTTACACAAACAGAAGTTCAATGCAAATAAATCAAAAGGAAATATCACATGAATGTGTATTCCAAAAGATTAACAAGCACAGATACAAAAATTTTTGTTTTAAGATTGTTGTCGACGCGAGCTAAATATAAGTGCGGGTGAAACGGTTGTTGTATATCGAACAAACAAAAAATAAAGTTTAATTCGCAGGAGCGTAACTAAACAATACAACAAGGTGATTGGAAATGTAGTATGAAAACTATAAATGAAAACAAATGGCAGTCAAGAAATAAAGAAGAAAAAAAGAGGAACAATCTACATCAAGTGATTTTCGCTCTTTCATTAAGACAAAATTGCCTGCAACGGTGCTCACGATTCACGGCACTTGTCTCCCAAGATACAACGAATTCAACTTGTGGTAGAAACACTTCAAACCACAAGTTTCGATGAACTTTCGACAGAGTTTCTCTCTACAAAGAAGAAAACGGTTTTGAATGAATTTAGAAGTGATTTGCAAGAGTTTTTATGCGATACTCAATGCAAATATGGTATGGGATGCCTAATGGACGTCCAATGGGTCCTATATATAGAGGATGAGGGGTTGTGAATGAAGTGTCGCGCCACAAACTCAGCAACTCTTGCTAAGGTCGCACCATTCACTGTCGTTAGCATGTCGCCATCGCCTCGCTCGAGCGACGGTCCAACGTCGGCGAGCAAGGCAAATATCCGGCAGTTTTCTCTATTTTCTTCCCAACATTGGACCGCATTTTCTCATTTATTCGGAATTATTTTGAGATTCCATATATACCACGACGATCTACCCGGTGAGTAGAACAATATGGTATATTTACATTTGTAATTTGACCATCGAATCAAGTCCAAATATTTGGCCGAAGTTGACATGACACTTTTCCAAGTTTTTTTTTTTTTGTTTTTACACTTAACCAAATTTTCAATCTTATAAACCAATTTCCAACATTATATGATCATTAACGTTCAAATTAATGTTAGATAATAAATAGTAGGTTGAGATAATAGCTTGAGAAATCTAGTGGAATTTACCTACTTATTGAAATAGAGAAATTATGGCCTTAGGAGGTGTTTTATAATGTGCGGGGGCAGTTGAGGATGTGTGGAATGATGTGATTTGCACATCGAGTATTCCACCTGTCTTAGATTGTCATTTCTATTGCTCTTCAATAATTATACTTTCGTCTATTTTATTTTTCCTTTCTCACTTCTTGTCATATCAAGTACAATAATTATAATTTGGGTTATTCCCCCTTGAACTGGGAATTTTATACAGGGCTATGTTGACAGCATGTGTGACCGTATATTTATTTAATTTTTATTTTTTTTGTTAGTCAATGTTCAATGAAATAATATCGAGTCTCTCTGTTAAGTAATGTGACAAAATTGCATGTACACATAGAACGGTCTTATACTTTTCTCTTCTGTTTTTCCTCTTAAATTATAAATTAATTTAATTATTTTTAAACTTGAATCGATGCATTCACCTTCGAATTTCCAATTTTCGCAAATTAAAGATCAATTATTTTATGTAAAACCTACATTGATTACAAGGTAAAATTTGTAAGCTCAAAGAGAAAATGATTAAATATAATTATTATTTCATCCATCATAATTTAAGTGGCTCCATTAAAATCAAATTTTTTAAATATATCTTGAATTTTTTGAAAAATGTGGCATTAAAAAGAAAGAAAAAATTGGATACACGTGTAATATTATTTTATTGAAAAATGTATAATTAAAAAGAACTGAGAAAAATGCATTAATTAAAATGGAACCCAAACATGGGCTAAAATAGCACACGTTTCAAAATCACCCACCAATGAAAAACTATATCCTTAGCTAGAGGTGGCGGCTCGACCCATTTACACACGAGCTCAGCTCGTGCTGGTCACGAAGCTTGGCCCATTACTCGTGGCTCGTGGGCCAAGCCGAGCTTCGACTCGCGAGCTCGTCAATTTTTTATTTTATTTTTAAGATGAACTTTAAAAAAAAAAAACTTTTCACGAGCCAAGCGGTCGAGCCGCTCGACCCGTTTGCCACCACTATCTTTAGCTCATTATAACTCAATGTAGAAAGTAATAATAAATAAAATAAAAACAAATATGTGTGCATTCGATGAAGACTAACTTACCACCACCCTAAAAATTCAGGTGCAGCATTGATGAAAGAAATAGGTTGGAGACAAATTTGCTATAAAAGAACGGTTGGACGGATCAAAAGCACAATTATCCAAATCAATTAAAAACACACACCATGAGATTTCATACATTCCCTTGTCCAACACACATTTATCAACAACCATGTTGTTTTACTATCATACCATGATTTCATAATAACGCATCAATCAAGTCTTGCTTGCTACTACGAAAGGAATTCTATGCTAAAACTACAACATGAAGAGCACAATGCTACGCTACAAATTCATCACTGGTGATTCTCGCCCGAGTCATGTTTTGAAGATTCCTTGATCTCGTCCCCGGCATCATCCTGCAATCAAAACAATGAAGAATAACATTTACACTTGCCATGGCAAGTTCATATAGGCCTTCAATTGTCAAGGCCTTGATTATGTAGACCTGAATTTAGGGCTTGTTTAGAATAAGTTCTACTTTTACTTCTACTCTTTTTAGAAGAGCTTCTTAAAGAAGCTACCTTGGCTATTTTCTTCTAAAACCTCTTCTATTCCGATGAAGTGCTTTTAGAAATTATCCAAACAAGCACAAAAGTAGCTTAGGTGGTGTTTGATGGATATTATTGAGGAAATAATGTATTTTAAATAGTGATATGACGAGAAATATGTGGTTAAAAAGTAAAAAAAAGTTATTGATGTGATGAAAAATATTATTTTATTGAAAAATGTGCGGTTGAAAATGAATTTTGAAAGAATATATTTTGAAAGGATGTGTGTCAAACAGGGGCTTATTCTCAAAAGCAGCTTTTAGCTTTTCTAAAACCCGTGCCAAATAGACCCTAGTTCATCACTTCATGTTCGGGCAGGTTAAAAACATGTGAACAAACGAACTCTCTCCTAGAGAGAGGAACAGACAAAAACAATTCTGCCAAAAGAGCCGTGGACCTTTTATAATAACTTTATTTTCTGGCCTACTTTTTTTTGAAGAATTCAACCAATGCCATGTCTATAACCTGAACGTTGAGTTTTAGATGAGATGCAATAAACCGGTAACGCTAAATTCTCTAGCTTACGCCTAAATTGACAATTGGAGCATCACAATAAAGTTGAAAATGAAGTATGAAAACCAGGGAGTTCCAAGAGATACCGCTGCATCAGAAGTCCATTCAAGTGTAAGGATGTGTTTGATGGATATTATTGAGAAAAAAATGTATTTTAAATAGTAATATGATGAGAAATATGTTGTTAAAAAGTAAAGAAAAATTATTGATGTGATGGAAAATATTATTTTATTAAAAAATGTGCAGTTGAAAATGAGTTTTAAAAGAATATATTTTGAAAAGATGTGTGTCAATCAGGGGCTTATTCTCAAAAGCAGCTTTTAGCTTTTCTGAAACCCGTGCCAAATAGACCCTAGTTCATCACTTCATGTTCGGGCAGGTTAAAAACATGTGAACAAACGAACTCTCTCCTAGAGAGAGGAACAGACAAAAACAATTCTGCCAAAAGAGCCGTGCACCTTTTATAATAACTTTATTTTCTGGCCTACTTTTTTTTGAAGAATTCAACCAATGCCATGTCTATAACCTGAACGTTGAGCTTTAGATGAGATGCAATAAACCGGTCACGCTAAATTCTCTAGCTTTAAATTGACAATTGGAGCATCACAATAAAGTTGAAAATGAAGTATGAAAACCAGGGAGTTCCAGAGATACCGCTGCATCAGAAGTCCAAAGAGTCAGATTGTCTCGGAGAAGTTGCATGATCAATGTACTGTCCTTGTATGATTCCTCGCCCAACGTATCTAGCTCGGATATGGCTTCATCAAAAGCCTGAAAAAAGAGTACAAGCATCACATATACACAGTTAAACAGCCTGGTAATGCATATGAGAACTGCAGGATGAAATTGGCAGAAATGAAGAACCTATCAACACAATCAGATATGTAAGTCACATTATTTTCATGCTAAATGGTATTAGAGTTGTCAGAATGAAAGCTTTTAGACTCTCAAATGGTCTCTCTTGGTCTATAGGTTTTCACACCTCAGCAATCGACACATGTTTTGATTATCAAATACCACCTCTTGGAAGTCAGAATTTCCGATTTTGACTCCACGCATACATTACTCAAACAAAAAAACCTCATTCATGATGCTTCCTGAGTTAACTGCTTTTCCCATACTCCCTCTTCAAAAGTTTTGCTCACTTCATCTTTCCTGCTCCACCTTGATAACAGGTGCTGTTGCTTAGTTATAAGCCCCTTGCCTCTTAAAGTCCTCAAATTTCAGATAGCCTATAATGGGTCTAAATTTTAGCAACAGGATTTAGTAACGTCATGAATTTATGATGAAGCTTACTTGAGTTTAGTACTTAGTACATTAGTCAGTATTTAGAAGATGAAGCATAAAATCCTGGACTGAGCCTAGAAGTATTAATCAGCCTGTTCATCTGCTAAATCAACTTTCAATAAACAATTTTACATGTAAGTGAACTTCTTCCTCAAACTGCCAGGAACGAGATCTAATCATATCATTTCGCATTTCTTTTCACTTAACACAATCAGAGATAATATTGAATACACCTGTTATGCAATAGTGCTTTCAAAAAGTATGAGGTGCACTCATTGATGCGAGCATTATGTAAGCCATTCATTAGAAGCAAGAAAGCTTACAATTTGAGTGCCTTTTGTTAATGCTTACACATTAAAATACTGAGGCACACACCGCAGGGCACTGGCTTCATACTTATGACTCAAGCCCATGGTTTATAAAATCCAATTGAGAAACAAATTTTCATTAAACCATTTTGGGAATAACCTACTGCTAAATAAAGCCTTAAAAAATTTTGTCTCATAAACCAAGTTGGAAATACACATCAACTAAAATAATAGTTTTTATTTGTTACTTTATGGAAAAAAATTTGGCACGCTTTTAATGGTTTTATTATGAATTTTTTGAATGTTATTTATGATTTATTATGAGCTTATTTAGTATCTTAATAATTTTTTGATATTTTCTTGGTTTACGATGAGGCTTAAGCCTCGCCTAGCCTCGCGTTGGAAAAATTCCTCAGTACTTGACTATGTCTTTTTAAACATTGCTCGAGGCATTTGTTCCTTGCTCTTTCTTTCTTCGTTTTTTTTTTATTTCACCTACCTCAGCTTGTTCAGCTGGTTTGCTTCATAGCCCTGAAATTTATAAGGGTTTTAGCTTATTTTAATGCAACTAAACCAAAGGTAAAAACATAAAACAACTAGAGATTGGTAAAAAGCCGTGATCACACTAGCCCAAACTCCTAAACTAAAGTGAGATCCCTTTCAAAGCGACATTGCAACTCTTAGGCAGCGAGCGACTAGTGACACAAGACCTGTGATTAGGAGGTTCACTCTTCTTCTCTTTCTTTAAAATTTTTCAAGTTTTTTATGTGTTTGTCTTCTTTCTAGGTTTCTCTTTCCTATTATAGCCAGAGAGAAAAATAGTTTCAAATAGTTTTTTCTTACACTCGGTTCTAATTGTGAATTAGAGGACTTGTTAAGTGATTACTGATTACTATGTTAATTAATCATGAGGAAATTGGACAAATTTCCACTTCTGCTTCGCCAATCCATTTTATATTTTTTGTACTTTCATCAAATTGTTATGTTTTATAATGTAACTATAGATGACTTACTGTTTATTTTGAGTATATTTTTATATATTGTAGTTTTTTGAGTTACATAATTGGCTCAAATTGAGGCTTAAGCTTTAAAGAACCTAGAGGCATCTTTCGTTTCAAGGAGGCAAAATACCATAGCGATTTAGGTCTTTCTGAACATTGCAAAGTGTTAAAAATTCAATGCTTCGTAATCAGTAATGAAATGACAGATTTAATTCAGAGATAAATTGTAACTCATTGTAGTCAAAAGGATATAAAGAAGTGGTTGGCTAATAAAACAGCAATATATGAACATTCTTGAACTACCTGCTTGGCAAGGTTGCAAGCGCGATCGGGTGAGCTGAGGATTTCGTAATAGAAAACAGAGAAGTTAAGTGCAAGTCCAAGCCTGATCGGGTGTGTGGGAGCCAATTCAGCTAATGCAATATCCTGCACAATACAAGGCCAAAAAGATTAGAAAACTCATCATGAATAAATCTCTGAGAAATTAAACCACCAACTCAAATTGACAACTTACATGGGCAGACTTGTAAGCTGACAAAGTACTCTCGGCAGCTTCAGTCCTCTCAGCTCCAGTCTTAAACTCGGCCAAATACCGATGGTAATCACCCTTCATCTTCAAATAAAACACCTTGGACTCTGCAGTGGAGGCTGAGGCAATGAGATGGGAATCTAGGAGGCTCAAAATCCCACCACTGATCTTGCTAAGTTCAGCCTCAATCTTAGCCCTATATTCCTTAATAACCTTGACATGATCCTCATTCCCACGGCTCTCTTCCTTCTGCTCAATGGATGAGATGATTCTCCACGAAGCCCTTCTAGCACCAATCACATTCTTGTAGGCCACAGACAGGAGATTTCGTTCCTCCAGAGTCAGCTCCTCAGTCTCAGTACTCTTTGCGACCTTCTCCATAAATTCAACCATCTCCTCATACCGCTCAGCCTGTTCAGCTAGCTTGGCCATGTACACATTTTCCTCGCGCGACATGTTCTTTATGAGCTAAATATATTAAATCAGCACAGATTTAAAATAACCCAACATTACAAGCAAAATATTAATGTAAATGTGCTTCTTCAACGAGATGCATATTGATTTAATATAGTCAAAACCTGAATCAACTACGAAACACTGTGACTAAACCATTAGCTTAATATTCAACTAACCAAAAAATGCCAAACTTCAAGTCAAAAGGACTATAGCTGGATTAATGTTCTTCAGTGTTTACATAAAATAAAATAGAACAGATATCTGGTTATTGGAAGCAACGGATTTCATGTGTATAAGAGGGGGAAAATGTAAATTGCTTCCACCAAAGGAACAGTTCAGTTACTTTCATTTTCACTTAAAGAAATAAAGTGCCGTTTTTACTCTAAAATAATAACTGCAGCATAGTGTGGAGAAGTGACATGCGGACTTGGTTACAACTTATTAAAATCTGTATAAAAGCAGTTGGGTTGCCTAATTTTTTCTTTTCAGGTACACAAAAAGGAAACTCTACTCATCTATTCTTCAGGTGTGAGTATTGAGTGCCAAATTGAGGGAAAATGGTGTTAGTTTTGAAACTGTGTACTTCGGGCTTTCAAATCTTTCTTCCATCTTGAGGTTTGCTTGGGCTTGATTGTTTTCTTTTAAGCTCTAGGTGAAATTACTCTTTATCAACAACGACGACAAGAAATATTTCCAGTATGACCAGTAAAAATAGCTCGCTTAAATTAAAAATCCATCCAACCAGTTTCAAAAGAATTTTATCCCCTTTGCATTCCATCATTCCCTTTCTACAGTATATTGCAGTTTAATGAAATAGATTACCAGATTTACACTCTTTATTTTCTAATTCTTCACTTCATCGACGCAAAACTTCAGCAGACAGAATATTCGAATCAGGAAAACAGATACAATGAATTTCCGATCCACAAAGAAAGCTAGAACTCAAAGATCTAACATTAACATTAACCCTAACCCTAACCCTAACCACAACCCTAATATAGCAAGCAGAGCCACCAAAATTAAACTGAGAGTAAAATATACCAGTTGACTTGACTCTTGTTGATGCAGAAATGTGTAATTTTCCTAACGCTTTTAGGGGCCTTTGGAGGGTTTATATTTAGCGTCCGGGAAGATGACGGTATAGCCAATTGGGAGGCGACAGGTGGCGGACAGTGGCGGAGTTTAACCTAAGAGACATAGGCAGCGACACGTAATCATTGACCAGTCAAAGCCCGAATAGGCGTAGCGGGCTTACAAAACGGTCACGTGACTATTTGGCAGAGCATGCGCGTTTTTATCCACTTTTTCTTTGGTCCAGCGACGAGTTAACATTTTTGAATAATGATAGAGAATTTTTTTAATTAAAAGTAATTTTTTTTGAAGAATATATTATTAAAAAGTAAAATTATTTTATTTAAAAAATGGTTGAAAATAAATTTAAAATGAAATCAAACAAAATCCTAATTTATAAACCATCCACTCCCACTCAAATTACGCCATAACCATTAAAATAAAATCTTTTTTCTTCCCAAACTTATTTTATACACATTTCATAATAAAATTGTAAACCTAAGAAAATTTCTATTTTTAACCGGATCATGCTATGTAATTTATAAACCATCCACTCCCACTCAAATTACGCCCTATTTGATAACCATTAAAATAAAATCATTTTTCTTCTCAAAACTTATTTTATACACATTTCATAATAAAATATTTTACTCGTAAACCTAAAAAAATTTCTATTTTTTAACCGGATCATGCTATGTGTACACATAGCATGATCCATAGGAGTTGACATAATGACCATGTGGCTGGCCCTATCGGAGGGGTGCCGGGCTCCAATAGGGACGGCCACATGGCTATTATGTCGAACTTTATGGATAATGATATGTACACATATCATTATCCTTTTAATAAATGTCTAACGGGCAAACCATACTCAAGTCACGACAACGGAGGCAATTTCCGCTTAGTACAGTCCCGCTTCCAAAGTGGTACAATAATACCATCCCGTTTCCTAACAGGCTCGATCATACAATCTTGCTTAGATTACCCTAATTCAACTAGGAATCCACGGAATAATAGTTCTTACCATTCTTCAGATAACTCGGAAAAGACGGACATCCTAGTAGAACACAGAGTTCAAAAGTACAGTAACTCAGTGACAAACAGACCTCTCAAACTGAAGCCAACATGTAAAAACAAATATGAACAAAAACCAGTACACTCGTGTAAAAAGCAACAGTGATTGATAAACATCTAAGTGCAGTTCTGTGGACAAAATTCAAATATCTTTACACTGAAGCTTGGGCAAAAAAATTTAACACGACCCTCCAACCAATCAACGGAATCACCGTCTGTTGAACGTCGCAGATCAGGGAGGAAAATATTCATCAAACACAAGTACAAAAGAAAGTTTATGAGTTAATTTGGCTTCCGCATATTACGCCCAGCGCGGATAACTTCATCCACTAATAGCAGCTGTGAAGAAATTACAGGGCTGCAATCAAAGAAAGGTCTCTTTAGGGTAGAACATAAAGAAAGAGAAGTTATGATTATTAAAACATAACATCTCTCCAGCACAGATGATCATTGATATCTCCCGGTTCTTTCTCCTCCATTCATTTGGACAAGTGAAAACCCGAAAAATGAAAATTTCGACATACCCTGAGTTAATTATTTGACGCTTTACAGAGTAATTGTCAAAGATCCCCTCCATTTGGGGGTCAATAGGTTCACCAGTGTGTTGGCTAAGTCCTACTACATTTCCTTTGTCGTGTTCTCCCTGGAAAGTATAAACAAGTTTTTCAAGACAACGGTACAATGAGTTATTTCCGTCGATACTTCAGGAGGAACTTGAATGCAATAGAGAGTATACCGTAAGCGCGATAATCACATCTTGAGTGTCCAGGCCGGAGTTTTCAGCGAGTGTCTTTGGAACCACAAGCAGGGCATCAGCAAAAGCTTCCACACCCAGTTGGGCACGCTATGACATCGGAAAATCGATCAGGATAGTATGATAAAAGCTTCAGACTTGGAAACATACGGAGAAACACAACTAAATTAGCGTAAACAAATTAATTACATTCATACCCCTTGAACAGTTTTCTTCACTTCGTTAACAAGGTATTGTCTGGCAGCAACCTCAAAAGCCCCAGCACCCTGCAATGCGTCCAAAAAAAGGTACCTCACTTAGAGAAATAAATGCATGATTTATCTGAAAGTGATAAATCCACCTATGTGAGCAATGAAAACTACATTCAACGCTTTTATCTTAAATGTTCTACATTTGAGCAGCAGAAACATATATCATTCTCAAGTCTAGATTTTATGGGATATAAAGGTAAATGAACGAGTAAAATTTACTTGTCTTCATTTATTTATCAAAATTAGATTCTCATGTAGCAGGTAACACCTCAATGACCTACAAACTGAGTCACCATAGACCATACAGGAATTCAAAACAAATAAAAGGGAACTCTCCCGTATTTTACAGTCACATTAGTGTGGCTCACAGCTAAACAAAACCGAGTCAAGCAATGTCAGCAAATTTAAGATATAGACTACTTTTTTAGCCTAGATTACTTGTATAAAATAACAAGATTCAATATTAAACTGCACAAGCCTCAAAAGGGCAATTCCGTACCAGTACGACAGCTTCATCTTCGATGGTATTTTTGACTGCCCTTAGTCCATCACGAACTGCATCCTTGATCTGAGCAATTGTATGATCATTAGGTCCTACAAAAACATCAAGCTGCATTAGATCATTGAATGGCAGTGATAGCAGTAATAGCAACAATAAGTTCAAAAAGACTCAATTGAAATCTGCCTTATGGCATGCATACACCTCAGTTATGAGAGACATGCCTCACAGTAAAGTTTGTGGCCCACAAAACATAAAAATTCTTATGACCCATTTTCAGAATAACAAATCACCCACTAAAACATAAAATATATATATGTATATATATATATAGACCCACTTTGAGAATAATCCAGTCCACTAACTAAAACAATAGTTTCTTTATAGATTTTTCTTTTATTTACTAACATACTTTAAATTGTTCTATTATGAATTGTGAAGATTGTTTATGATATTGTCAACGGATTATTTTGCTTTTATAATTTTTTGATATTTTTTGGTTTACTGCGAGGCTTACACCTCGCCCATTTAGGAAATAAACTCCAATAACTGATTACACCTTTCTAAACATTGACAATAACCATCAACCCAAGTGTTCCAGACAAGAAGTTGTCTCATTACCACAACCAAGACATGAACTCAAGGAGAAGGACAACTAAAAGTACCTTTGATGAGGATTGTACAAGAGTGTGGATTTTTCACATTTTCCACAAATGTATATTTTTCTTCTCCGAGGACATGTTCATAGACCAATCCAGCCCAACCAAGGCAGTCAGGGTTTAGGTCATCAACTGAATTTACAGCCTCTCCACCACAAGCCAACACCAATCTTTCCATATTTCTCCTCTTTGCCCTTCGCAAGCCAATTATCTGAAAAACATTCAAATTACAAAATGCAAATCAAAACTAGAGAATAGAATATAATCAGTTTTTTCACACAGGTGAAATAATACTTTAGCCTCTGTTTGGTACACATTAAAATTTTCTTTCTCATTCTTCTACTCATTTTCAACCACACATTCTTCAATAAAATAATATTTTCCATCACATCAATAACGTTTCCTTCTTTTTCAACCACACATTCTCCATCAATCTACTATTCCAAAATAATATAATTAAGCCCTGTTCGGTACACATTAAAATTTTCACTTTGATTCTTCTACTTATTTTCAACCACACATTCTTCAATAAACTAATATTTTCCATCACATCAATAACTTTTCCTTCTTTTTCAACCACACATTCTCCATCAACCACTATTTCAGAATACATTCTTCCAAAATAATGTGGCTCAAACACACCCTTAGATTTGAAGTTGTAGCCTCATCAAACATTTCACAATCATAAGATCAGTGAAAAGATGATACTCAAGGGCTTCTTTGATTTGAAGTAACATGGTCAGAAATATCATTACTTCTAAAAAAAATTGTTTTAAGAGCCCAACGAAATCTCCATTTTGGGGTAATACATATTATCTTTTGGGGGTGAAAACAAGTCTCTGAGACCTGACATATCAGTTTCTCTATAATTGCTTAACAGCAGAATATCAAAATAAAAAAATTATGACCCAAGGTCATAAAAAAAAAAAATGATTTTAAAACTTACTTAGAATATAATATTTCAAGTACAAGGATCATAATTAGCACAAAGTTCAGAGGATCTCCGTGATGGAAAAAATTCCAAACAGGAAAGGAGAGCCCAATGCAGAATTCTAAAAGTACAGATGACTTACTCCTTCTCGAGCAAGAAGGTCCAGTGATGGAGGATCAATTCCTTTTTGATTGATAACGACAAAGTTGTTGTCATTACCAGTGCAGACCTGAAGATAATGACAAGTATAAGCCATGACCAGAGACAGCATACAATAAGAACTCACAGCCATCAAGAATGTTCAATTCTGATGTCGCATTCAATAACCTTGTTCTTGAGATCAATAATTTTCTGCACTCTTTCATCAACAGAACGTCTTTCAGCTGTAATCATTGCTTCTCTTTGCTCTGCATTTGTGTAAAAGAATCCTGCATTTATTTCACTGAGAAAAATAATGTCAATTCTTCAACCCATAAATAATAAGTGAACTGAGACAGACACCATCTGGTACATGTACAACTAATCACCTTTTTTCGTATTCCAGTGATACATTACAAGTCAGAATGTAGCAATTCTCTGCTCGGCGTTTCATATCTGGATGCCTTGAACCATGGTCAAGAACAAGACCATCAACCTAGAAACAACAGTGACAGACAGCATTTGAAACAGCAGCCCGCAGATTATAAGACACATATGCAAGTGTCCATCACAAGTGCACTCGCACCTGTGATAGGCACTAAAGAGCGTCACCACATGCATGTTGTACAGCAGGTCATATGCACAAATAAATTTGCTTCTCTGCCATATGATGGACGAGAAATAAGAAAAAAAACTCTCTTAGAATTCCCAAGGACAGGCGTGCTATCATGAGAGGTATCAAGAATTTCAAAAGACTCAGCCCCCGTTTGGACCCAATTCTAAAAAAACTCATTTTTATCCAATCTAATTTTCAACCACACATTATATGGTACCCACAACTTTCATCAACTTTCCAACCACACGTTTCATCAACTTTTATCAAAATTTACTCAAAATCTGATTTATACCCAAACCAAGCATGGCATAAATGAATTTATTTGACAACGTAGATCTCCTAGATATCATCGTCACAAGTCAGTTTCAATGTTGGATCTATCACACTTCTTACCCACAAACATTGGGTAAATCCAAAAATCAAATGTGAGAAAGCACTTTTAATCATGTTAAGAACTAGGCAAGGAATTGGCTCAATTCAGAAAATGTGAGCACATGTTACATACCAAACGAGTGTCCACATCAAACTTGTGGCGCATGTGCATTATCTCGACCATAAAAAGGTCAATAGGTTCTTCAGGTTTACGAATGCAGAGCACCTATTACAATAAGCCACAAAAAAGTTGCGCACGTGATCAAGATAGCAGGTACAATAAATATAGATTAGCTTCGATAGAAATAGTGAACATCAATCAACAAATATATCAGAAATAAGTCTGTGAGTCAATTCATTAAAATAAGAGGAAAAACCATTTATCATACAACATTTCAAGCACTCACAGCATTTGCAACAATGTCAGTCAGTTGATCTGCCAATGCCTCGTACAACTGCATGAGACCAGGAGAAATTTAAAAGAACAAAATAAAAGCCAAAGAGACAGAAAGGAGTATGGAAATAAAGCGGCATTGTAAACCTTTGTCCTCAATGTTGTTCTTGCTACCATCTTCAGTATCTCTTTATCTGGCTCTTCCCCCATTACCACAGGTGTCTTAAATTTTTCAAGAAATTGTAGTGTTGCTCTTTTAGCAATTTCAAAACCATCTACTAAAACACGTGGGTGCATCCCTGCAAGAATATGGAATCTCAAATCAAAATTATCTGGACTCACACAAATACAGGACCGAAATCGTTTTGACCATTTTTTTGGTAAATGATGGTTTAAAATAAACAATGGGTCAAAACATAAAGACAATGAAAATTGCTAGTAAAAATCACTAGAAGGTATAGGGTCAGCATTTTTGGTTTGCAATTATCCATGTGAAGAATGAAAAATGCAACAACATCATATACAGAAAGAAAGAAACTAAATATCACATGTCGATTGAAAACAAAGAAGGATCTGAAAATAGTAAGAGCTAGAGGATGAGAATCTGATTCAGATTGCAGTCAATTTTCATACATTAAAATAGCTATTCAAACTGTATTACAAATAGCTGCATGTCAAGCCTGTAAGCTCCAATTACAAGCTATAAGTAATAGGGCTCCATTTTCCCAAGCATATAATGAAATGACTGAAAATTTCTTTAGGAATCTGTAATGATATGGATATTAACATGAAAATACATGATAGAGCGATTATGCAGAAAACACTGAAAAAACTAACATTGACTGACCTTCATCTATGTAGCGTTCTGATTGTTTCATAAGCTCCCCAATAAAGAGGACAGTGGAAGTAGTACCATCTCCACTTGCATCATCTTGAGCAACAGCTGTCCTTGCAATCATTATGGCCGTTGGGTTTTGAATTTGCTATCAGCAATTAATGAGAACGTGATCAGTCATCCGGCAGCCACATCTATATTCAAATATGTTGGTCCAAAACTCCAAGTACTCTTTTTATTCAAGCTTTAAATTGAAATTTAATTCAAAACCCTTTAAATTATAAATGAGAAAATGATCAAAGCAGTTATATGCCTTCTTCAAATTGATTTTATTAGGATCCTAAACACCATTATGCTCTTTCTAGGCTACAGATTTGGTTGTATTATAGAAAAATCATGTCCATTTTGTTATCCAATCATGTCAATTTCAGCATCTTCAATGCTAGTCCAAGCCTATTCTAGTCCTGTTCTGCCCTAACATAACCCTGGATAAAATATAATGCAACTCTTTCTCATGGATTCAGTTCCACTTAAAGATCTTAATTGAAGAAAAACACTTGAACATTTGGCGTTCAGAGAAAAATAAGCATCAATAAAAGATTTTCATCAAACCACGAAAGTGCGTGCCAGTGCAGTGGTAGCATCTCAACGTTGTGTAAGATTTTCATTTTTCTCCCAAAATATCTTGTGGGCTTTGATGTTACTTCAGTTAACATCCTACTCAAGCCCGCAAAAAAAAATTTCACAATATTTTAATTGAAAATGGCACAAAAGGAGATGCTAGCAAATTCAAAATTTTATTCAACAACCACACACACAAAAAAAAATAATAATAATGCAATGTTCCAATACCGAAACAGTAACACTTGAGACCAAAAAAATCCATGAATCAGAATAATAATAACAGAAAAAAACCCAAAACACTACCATCTCTTTTAAAAGCGTGTTGCATCTAGGCTACAGATTTGGTTGTATTATAGAAAAATCATGTCCATTTTGTTATCCAATCATGTCAATTTCAGCATCTTCAATGCTAGTCCAAGCCTATTCTAGTCCTGTTCTGCCCTAACATAACCCTGTATAAAATATAATGCAACTCTTTCTCATGGATTCAGTCCCACTTAAAGATCTTAATTGAAGAAAAACACTTGAACATTTGGCGTTCAGAGAAAAATAAGCATCAATAAAAGATTTTCATCAAACCACGAAAGTGCGTGCCAGTGCAGTGGTAGCATCTCAACGTTGCGTAAGATTTTCATTTTTCTCCCAAAATATCTCGTGGGCTTTGATGTTACTTCAGTTAACATCCTACTCAAGCCCGCAAAAAAAAAATTCACAATATTTTAATTGAAAATGGCACAAAAGGAGATGCTAGCAAATTCAAAATTTTATTCAACAACCACACACAAAAAAAAAAAATAATGCAATGTTCCAATACCGAAACAGTAACACTTGAGACCAAAAAAATCCATGAATCAGAATAATAATAACAGAAAAAAACCCAAAACACTACCATCTCTTTTAAAAGCGTGTTGCCATCCTTGGTGAGTTTAATGTCACCAGCTCCACCAACAAGCCTAGCAACGATCATATAATTAATTTTAGAACTCCAAAAAGAAGTGAAATATAAGTCGATTAATAACAAGAAGCATTTACATTTTAATAGTGCCCTTGGGTCCGAGGTTGGTTTTGAGGACATCTTGCAATCCCCTGGCGGCATTGATGTTCATATGAAGTGCCGCTGACTTGTTCAGCACCTCCGCATTCGGATTCAGCACCCTCAACGACATTGTATCGCAGTTTTTCCGATCTCTGCAATTACAGAACACGTCAAATATCTGTCTTTCCCACTAAACAACAACGCATAAAGTACGAATGTAGAGAGAGAGAGAGAGAGTACTAGTACCGCGAATTGCAAGAGTAGATCGAGATGTGAATAGGGTTTGGAAGTGTGTGCGCGGGCGTGAGTGATGGATGGGAAGAGGGTTTTAGGGCTTTCTGGAAGTGTTTGTTTTAACTTTTTCTTGATGGAGTGAAAGAAATGAATGAAACGTCGTCGCATTTATGAGTTCCATGCCCCGGAGAAATTTACCCTTGTTTGGTTTGGATAGAAATATGTTTTTTCATTATGTCCATGTTTGGTGAGAATTAAAATCTTAATTTTAATTTAAGTAAAAGTCGACGATTAATTTTAACTACTTATTTCATGGGATTCACAACTTTTCAACCAAATAATTTTTCAACTTTTGTCAAAATCTACTAAAATTTGAGTTTAATCCCCACCAAATAGGATTTAAATTTTAATAAAAATTAATGAAATGTGTGGTTAAAAGTTTATAAAAATTGTTAGTTCACTAAGTCTTTGTTTTGTAGAGATTATAATCTAAATTTTAATTTAAGTCAAATTCAACAAGTAATTTTAACCACATATTTCATGAAATTAACAACTTTTCAATTATATATTTCATTAACTTTTATCAAAATTTACTAAAAAACTTATTTTAATTTCCATGAAATAGGGATTAAATGTGAAGTTAAAATTAAGTTTAAGGAAGAATGAGTTTAGAAAAATGGGGCCAAACATGCGTGAGGGGGCAAGTTGATAAATATTTTATTCCTATTAACATGTGTTTTGGTTTAATTAATGGGTGGTGTGATAAAGTTTTTGCAAAAGGGCAAAAAAGTAGTAGATTTTAATAAAAACTAATGAAATGTATTATTAAAAGTTGATTAAAATTGTTAGTTCGTGAAATGTGTCGTTAAAATTAATGTTTGACCGATTAAAAAGTTGATAAAATGTTTTTAAAGATTTTACCAAACAAGCACTAAGAATAAAGCCACCTTAAAATTGATTTTAGAACCCAATTTTCGATTGTCAAACTATTCAAAATTATTTTTGGCATTTGATAGGTTTTAGAAAAGTGACTATAAAAGAATATGCACCATGTGAAAGCAGATTTTGAAAAGTGGCAAAATGGTAATTTCTCATATCCTAGCCTCTTAGTTTCGGGTAATTATATTGTCACAACAAAAATTATTTTCCGTGCCACAATTTTAAATATTTTCCGTACTTACAAAAATGGATTTAAATAAAATGGCATAAATAACCTTTTAATTTTATCAAACTAATTTTTATGTACACCACAATCTCCCACAACCAATAATCTAGTTCTCTTCCATCTTTTATCAACAGCGACCCGTCCCTCGTCCCAAAACACCTCATTAGACCCAAAACGTGACGTGCGCCAATGATTAGTGTCAGCTAGGCACTGGACCCATCACAAAGGCAACTATAACTTAACTTTGATTGTATCCGTAAATTTTGACAGAGTCTCATTTAAAAAAATGGAACTATTCTCAATCATGTAACCATAAAAATTTTCCCAAACGCCAATATACCAACATCATAATATCAATCACTCGTCCAACCAACATCATCTATATCACTTTGTATCATAACTGCTTCCCAATAAGATAATAGTGACGCAGTTTAGTTTACAATATTCCATCGTGATCATTGGTACATTTAAATACAAAAATCCTCAAATATGATGCAAATGAATTGATGATTATACAGTTTTAAGCAAAAAAAACTTACAATTGATGGTGGTAGTGGCTGCAAAATCTTTATTATAACCTTCATCACTGCTCAGTCAACTGCTGCCTCCAAGGAAAAGGTTTAGAAAATATATAAGATAATAATCCAGTGGGTGAAGTGTTTAGAAAATTGTTCTACTGTCCTTTATGTATGTATATACATTTATAAAAAAATTGATTTTTCATTTATCATGATGTACTCAATATCCTTGATTTGTATCATAATATCGTATAAAATCATAATGCTAG
>CAIGRP010116995.1:0-10648 GCA_903798385.1 Fraxinus cuspidata
AGAGTAATGATTCATGTCTATGTGTTAACTTATATGTATTGTCCACTATAAAAGAGACTATATTCATCTTATCCCTCCACAAATTTCTTTCTTATATTTAAATTCAAGACATCTATCTTATAAGAAATTTAGGGTGTCTTTGATCCACATTATTTTGGAAGAATGTATTCTGGAATAGTAGATTGATAGAAAATGTGTGGTTAAAAAAGAAGGAAGAGTTATTGATGTGATGGAAAATATTATTTTATTGAAGAATGTGTGGTTGAAAATAAGTAGAAGAATGAGAATGAGAATTTTAATGGGTACCAAACAGGGGCTTAAGTTGAATCGTGATCTTTCATAAGGCTGAAGTCTTCCTTGAGGATGCGAAACAAATCCAAGAATGGTGACATGGGCACAGACTCTTCCAAAGGCTAAAGGATCCTAATCGCGCTAGGTATTGAAATGAACTTATACAACATCCTTATTGGGTCAATAAGAGGATTGCTCAATTGACTAAATTTTTAAGTGATTATATATAGCCTAAGAACCCTAAGTTAAGTTACAAAGTCGTGTTTTTATTGTATCCTAATATTTTGGTTCATTTTGAATCTATAAAGTTGGGTTATTAGATCTTTGTCGTTTATACATTTTTGGATCTTTGTTTTGCCCAAGTATGACTCATGTACTTGTACATGAATTTTGATCTACAGTAATTTACATTTACCAATAAAAGAATACGAGAATGTCGTACAATTGACTCATTTTTTAAGTGCTACCCGTTTACTATGTTTCTGTTAAATCGTGACTAGGTTATACTATATATAACCAAATTTATCTGCTTTTACAAAAGCAATGTTGCCAGAATTTCACCAGATGCTGCACCCGGTTGGGTTTTTTTTTTTGGCGTTGTCCAATAGAAAACTGCCCCAAGTGTATCCGCCTGGCAGCATTTTTCTGTACACATAGCTATGTTGCATACGACCTCAATCTTTTGACTTTCTTGCAAATCTTACATTTTTCTGTCGATTTGTAATAGAGATGGATCTATTCTGTGGATACAAAAACAGATAAGTCAGTCTGATTTTGCCAGGATCAAGTCTCTCTACTCTGATGAAGCCAAAGAAATGGAAGAGGGTGATTGCTAACCAGCCACTAAAGATTTTAAGTTCACAGCGATGTAATGAAGATGATGTCAATGCTAGTCTCTATTACGATAAAGTGTTCAATGAGATCATGAGATAGCGAAGTTTACAGGAATCTGAATTGTTTATTATCTGATATGACTTTTCTATGGGATGGGTTAAAATTCATTTGAAAAGTGGTTAATATTCATTTGAAAAGTACACGTATTCGTTCTGTCGTATTTCTTTCACAAAACCAGGCCCCAATGTGCATAAAAAGCACCTTCTCTTCATCTTGAATGGCCACTGGTCGGCACTAGGAACAATATATACTACTGATGCTTACCAAAAACATATAATGTTGAGATATATAAAACAAAAATGATTGTTGATAATTTTCGTCTTTGCATGTAATCAACATTAAAAAAGGACCAATATGTAGACCTACTTAGACTCGAACTGATGCTGCAGCAGCTCCGATATATAACGGCAATAACAAAGCTCGTAAATCAGATATCCAAGTGTGTTCGTAAAAACGAAAAAGAGCACAAGCACCAATGTAGTTTGCCGTTAGAGAAATGATGACAGGAGCAGGCTCTACAATTGCAGGCTTAATGGTGGCTTATGTCATGTTTCAGAATTATTTTCCCTATGACCTACGAAAACCAGTCAAGCGTTACATCTACAAAATCATGAACGTAGTTTACCCTTATATCAAGATTACATTTCCATAATATCAAGGTGATGGATTTCATCGCAGCAAAGCATTTGCTGCCATCGAAAGGTATCTGAATGAAAATTCTTCAAAGCAGGCGAAGCATCTCAAGGCCAACGTTGTACACTAGAGCCAGGTTATGGTTCTCAGCATGGCGGATCATGAAGAGGTCACCGATGAATTCCAGGGCATCAAGCGTTGGTGGGCTTCCAACCGGGTCACTCCCAACAGGCAATCCATTTCATTCTATCCGAGGGAGGATGCCTACAGGTATTTCATACTCACTTTCCACAAGAAGCACAGGGATATCATTACCAATTCTTAAACATGTTTTAGAAGAGGGATATGCTGCTTCTTCGTCTAGTCTGACCCAACTGGCTGCGAAATTGTTTTGGAATGAGTTATGTGAAGATGAAACTGAATCACCAAGTGTCTCCCAAACACTTGGTGATGAAGATACATGTTCTGAAAGTTCAGCTCATTAGCCTCAAACGGCCGAAGGTCAGAATAAGGATCAAAAGAATGACAAGGCTCCATGGGTCAACCTCTTCAAAGATAATGGGAGCATCGATGAAGGACTTAAACTTCGACCAAACGAAAACCAGCTGGATGAGCTTGTTTTGGGGGGATGGAGACGACGTCGATAAAGCGTGGGGATACTGCCTTGTGGGCTATTTTGCAGGCCGTTTTCCAGGTAAGGCAGCCTTACTTCGGTTATGGGACACTTGGAAGGTGGAGTATCAGTACTTTGTGCATGCCAGCGGCTGGCTTATTTTCATGTTCGAAAACGAGGCATCAAGGGCTAGTGTACTACACGGGGTACCTTACTTCGTCTTTGGGAGGGGACTTGTGCTCAAAACTATGCCTCGTTGTTTTGAATTTGATGATGGTGAGATTAGCACCTTACCAGTTTGGATCAAGTTACCAGGGTTGCCGTTGGATTTGTGGAACTCAAATGCCTTGAGTAAGATTGCATCCAAAGTGGGGAAGCCCATCTCGACCGATAAACTCACGTCATCCAAAGAGAGACTTTCATATTCAAGAGTTTTGGTAGAGGTTGATGTTGTTAAACAATTCAAAGAAAAACAAAGAAGAAAAAAGGAGAAAACTAGGGTTTCATTAATTCNAAATAATCATATTTCTTAACAGATGTATCGAAGGAGCTAGTGCACACAATCCATATGAAATTGCCAACCGGGAAATCTCGAAACCAAGAGGTTGTTTATGAACATATACCGAAGTTTTGTGCTACATGTAAACTGTTTGGACATTCGACAGCCAGATGCAACGTTAACAAGCAGCCTGCGGCTAGCAAGGAGGCTGCCCAAAGCATAACTACGATGACCAATGACAAAGCACAGACCATTAATGCTGAAAATCAGCTGAAATTGGCTAATACTCAGGCTCTATTACTTCAATTCAGCAGAATACTGCTGTTAATATAACAGTTGAAAATGCAGAGGGCGTGGGAGAATAGTGAAGGGCAGCAACAGAATCAAGGGGACGATGTGAAAATCAGTTCACGGTAGTCAGCAGAAACAAGAAACGAAACAGTAACCAAACTGGGACGAACAGCGGAAGGCAGAAAATGGCAGACGCAGTCAGTAAAGTCAATATGAAAGCTGCTTCAAATGAGAAGTTTAACGACAAATTGGAGGATTTAACAATTGCATCTATTAGGAAGGATAAAAAGAAGGGGAACACCCTTCGAATATCATCATGAAGGTCGCATTTTGGAATATCAGAGGGTTCAATATGCCCCTGAAACAAAATGGGGTACATCACCTCATAAAGCAGCAAAATATTGATATTTTTGGAGTTTTGGAAACGAAAGTTAACCAAGAAAAAATAGCGCGGATCATGGGGAATAAATTTGGTGGATGGAGGCAAGCGGATAATTTTCTCTCGCATCCGGCTGGCAGAATCTTGGTCCTAAGGAATCCGTCAAAAGTGGATCTTCAAGTTTTGGAAACAAACCCTCAAGTGATGCATTGCTACGTTACTTGCAAGGTAACATCCATATCATCTTGTATTAGCTTTGTTTATGCATTTCATTCTATTGTTACCCGAAGACCCCTTTGGAGTAATATATTAGATTTTGGTGCGGCTTGCTCGAGTCCTTGGTTGATCTTGGGAGATTTTAACAATGTCCTAAGATATGATGAAAAATGTAATGGAGCGGAAGTGACCCCGTATGAAATCAAAGACTTTGCGGATTGTTGCTTGAAAGCGGGTCTTTCGGATTTAAGGCCCATTTGATGTTTTTATACATGGACTAAAAATTCACAAGGAAGCATACTTTAAGTGTGGAGTAAGATTGATAGGGCTATGGTAAATGAAACGTGGTTACAAGCGGGTTTTCACTCTTTCAACATGATGGGGGCGAAAGGCAAACATTTCAAATTCTTTAATATGTGGGCAGATCATGCTGATTTTAAAAATCAGGTTGCTACAAATTGGAACCAGCAGATTCAAGGTACAAAACAGTTTATTCTTTGCAAGAAATTACAAAGGTTGAAGGGAATTTTGAAGCAACTCAATCAAAGGGAATTTTTCGATTCATGTTCACTCCTTAAACAGATAAATCACAGCGTTATCGCCTTGATCCCTAAACGCAGCCACAATTCTACAGTTGGTAACTTTAGAACCATTTCATGTTGTAATGTTGTATATAAGGCCATCACTAAAATCTTGTCTAACAGATTGGCGCCTATTCTTGGTTCCATAATTGATCAGTCGCAATCCGCATTTGTGAAGGGAAGGAGTTTGATAGAAAATGTTCACCTTGCACAGGAATTGTTTAAGGCAATACAACAGGAAAAGAACATCACCTAGATGTCTTCTTAAGATTGATCTAAGAAAGGCATTTGATTCCATCGATTGGAGCTTTCTTAAATCAGTTTTGGAAGGATTGGGTTTTCCGACGAAATTCATTCAGTGGTTGATGGTTTGTATTTCTACACCCTCTTACTCTATTGCTCTTACTTATATGGTTTTATTAAAGGTAAAAGGGGGTTAAGACAAGGTGATCCTTTATCGCCATTTTTATTCGTGATTTGCCTTGAATACTTGTCAAGATCATTGAAGAGAGCCACTAGCAACAGTGAATTCAACTATCATCCAAAGTGTGGGCTCTTGAATATCACACATTTGGCTTTCGTAGATGATTTGATGCTATTCTCTAGGGGTGATGTTATTTCGGTGCGCATATTGATGCATTGCTTGTCCAAGTTCATAATTGCTCGGGATTAACAGTTAATGTGAATAAATCCAATCTCTATACAGCAGGCATTCATAGGGCAAATTTGGAGGTAATTCAGGATGTTGTGGGGATGCCTAAGGGGACCGTGCCATTTAGATATTTGGGGATACCACTCGCGGCCAAAAAATTGAAAGTTAATCATTTTGCACCATTTTTGGATAAGATTACGGCATACATTAACACATGGATACGTATATCATTATCGTACGTCGGAAGGGCCGAATTGGTGAGAGCCGTCTTGCAAGGAGTGGAATGTTTTTGGTTATCTATATTTCCAATTCCGGCTGCGGTTACATTGAGAATTACACGGCTTTGTAGGAACTTCCTTTGGAATTCCAAAAAGCCACTAGTTGCTTGGGCGAATGTGTGTCTTCCCAAAAGTGAAGGAGGCTTGGGATTTCGAGACATCAAGAGTTGGAATAATGCATTGCTTGCAAAATCTCTTTGGAACGTACATGATAAGAAGGACACTCTTTGGGTTCGTTGGGTCAATCATGTGTACTTACGAGGGGCTTCAATTTGGGACGTAATCCTCTTCATTGCTTAAGAAACTACTGACCATTCGGGACCTGTTCATCCAAAATGAGGGAAGCGAGCAGGCTGCCATCCAGCTAGTGGCAAAATGAAAGAGTGGGGACAACCTTAAAATACCACAATCTTATGATTATTTTCGGCTGAAGGGATCTACAAAAACCTGGGCAGCGGATGTGTGGAAGGGATTCATCACATCGAAACACTCTTTTATCCTTTGGTTGAGCGTCCAATCAAAGCTACTTACCAAGGATAAATTACAACACTTGGAAATTGACAGAAACTGCATCTTTTGTGGGCAGATGGAGGAAAAACCAGCACTTGTTTTTCGCCGGTCCGTTCAGTGCGTCATTGTGGGGATAGATTCGAGAGTGGATGGGTATTACACGCTCAATGTCTACATTAGCAAGCTCATTAAAGTGGATTAAAAGGGAGGCTCGAGGGACTTCTTGACAAAGTAAAGCCAAGAGAATCGCACTAGCTAGCACTGTCTATGACATTTGGATGGCTAGAAATGAACAGATTTTTGAAGATCTTAGGCCATGCCCCGATAGTCTTGTGAGACGGATCAAAACACATGTATACAAAGTTATGTTTACATTGTATCCTAATATTTTGATCCATTTTGAGTCCATAGCTTTGGGTCGACATGTATACAAAGTTATGTTTACATTGTATCCTAATGTTTTGATCTATTTTGAGTCCATAGCTTTGGGTCGATAGATTGTGTCGTTGGTACATCTTATGATTTTGTAGGGATTTTGTAAGCCAGGGAATGCCCCGATGTACTTGTACATAAGTTTTGATTTATATAATTCCACATTTATCGATCAAAAAAAAAAAAAGAATAATTGTTTTTACAACTGATTATGTGGAAAAGCTAGATCCTGCTTTGATACGGAGAGGAAGAATGGATAAGCATATAGATTATCATACTGTAGCTTTGAGGCATTCAAAATTTTAGCACAGAACTATTTGACCTTGAATCTCATAAACTGTTTGCCGGGATTGAGAACCTCTTGTGTGAAACCAAAATGACTCCTGCAGATGTTGCAGAAAACTTGATGCCCAAATCAACTGAAGAGGATGAGGAAGCCTGTTTCGTGAGATTGATCAGTGCTCTGGAAGAAGCAAAAGCCAAGGCCGAGGAAGAAGCAAAACCGAAGGCCAAGGAAGATGCGAGAGCAGAGGAAGAAGCGAAAGCGAAAGCCAAGGAAGAAGAGAAGCAAAAGGCTGAGATAGAGAGATAAGGAGAAAGAAGCAAATGGCAAAGAAGGTGTTGAAATTACTAGAGTAGAGAGCTAACAGTGAAGATGATAAACATCCGGGGGCTAATGCTAGTAGTGTTAAAGAAAATGGAGATGCTTCTCATAATGATATGAAGTGATGATGATCATGTGGTAGAAATGTTCTGTTCTTGGCCCGACAAAAGAATTAAAAATTATGCTAGTTGTTTCATTAGCAGTCGGGGATCTGGATCAGGCATCATTGCAATATATTTCTACTCTAAATATTATGTTCAAGTCATCATTGTTCACTTCAATAATGAAATATAACCATCTCGCTGTAATTTGTTACAAATTGACCAAGAAGGCAACTAACAGTCAGTCAATACAAATCGATGTTAGGATAACTCTAGGATTAAACACCACCAAAAGTACTAGAAATACCAGGATAATCAATATCTATATTCACAAATCCAGAAAGTAACATATTCACAAGCACAAAAGTAACAAGCTTGGGAGGACAAGTAAATACGAGTAGCTACTGGATTATATTTTGCCTCACATCAAAATGGCAACATGTTTAAAGGGAAGGCAGCTGCAAATGGATAACGTAAGCCTTCTGGATTAGAATACTGATCGAGTCTTCACATGGCAAATAAAAATTAAAAAGAAAAACAGAAAAGGGGAAATCAGAGCAATGTTCTCAGCTGCGTTCTTTACTTTCTAAAAGTCCTAGTCCAAGGGCATCTCCCAAGTTTACATTGTTTCTCATGGTTCTCCTTCCAATGCCTCCATTGCCTTTTCTCATCATTGCTGCAAATTCACCATAATCTATTTGTCCATCCTGCAAACACCGAGCTTTTTTAAAGTAAAAGCACAAACAAGAATACACAAATTTTTTTTGCAGGGGAAAAATATTGATGTAACAGATCTATTTATAGATAAAAGCAGCATGATGGGTTAATGAAAGGAAACTTGGAGTTGATAAAGACATAGGAAAGACCACTCAGACACCGATTTGTTTTTCTTTTTTAATATAGAAGACTTCATCAAAGTTTTTGCTCCTAAATCGATATCATACGCCCCCAATCATATCTGAGCTTGTAACTTTGACTTTCATAATGAAGAACTGAAAGAAAAAAGTTGCTATTGACTGGATTCAATAATTTTTACATCAACTTCATTAACACATCATCTGGTGAAAGGAAGTAGGAGATTCCCACCTTTTTTTTCTCTGACCTAAATAAAATCGTCTCAAAGTTTTTAGATATGATTTTGAGTCAGTTGTTTCAGCATTTTAACACTGAATCCAACAATGCTCCCTAGTCTTATATATAGAGATATCCAATTCTGTGAAGAAATACAGGGAGTGCACAACTTACATTATCTTGATCAATCTCTCTGATCATCTCATCAAGGTTAAGCTCACTCAAACCAAATTCTTTGCAGGCTTGTTGAAGCTCGTCAATAGTTATGTAACCACTACCATCTTTGTCGAAGAAAGTGAAGGCTGAAACTAGATTCTCCTCTCTCTCTAACTTGTTCAAGTGAACTGTAGCTGCTAGAAACTCCCCATAATCTATTGTTCCACTGTTGTCAATGTCCGCCTGCCAATACCAAGACAGATTCATTTTATACTTATTTGAAATAGAAGATGACCGTAACGAAAATGAAAACAATGCAGCAGAGAGTTCTCACAGCATTCATGAGATCTTTAATCTCAGACTCCATCAGCTCAGAGCCTACTCGGCTTAAACCCTCTTTAAGTTCATCGAAAGTTATAGTTCCACTATCATCCGTATCTATCATTTTGAACAACTCCTTGAGACCACCAATTTCTTCTTCAGATAATCTCTCTGCAATGACCTGCAGAAGAGCAAAAGAAGGTCATTGACACAGCTTCGTTTGATGGCTGCCTTAAGAATGTCATCAACACAGCTTCGTTTGATGGCTGCCTTTATTGGAAATCAGACATGAAATTGAGGTAGAATAGTTCAGCTTTATCATTTATGTGACTATGAAAGCAAGAGAAATAATGAGTGTTAACATCAATTGGTAGCAAGAAAAAAAAAAGAAAGAAAGAAAGAAAAACTGGATGCACTCAAACGTATTATTGAGTAGCTAACTTTTAAACCATCAGTATCGGTTACAGTTCTAAAGATGAGAACTCATCTTTTGTTTAATGAAAAGAAAAAATAAATTATTTCATTTCCATGGCCTAATAGAACATCGGAGTTGCTACGAGTAAAATTCGGACAAAAAATTATTAATTTTTGTTCCACTTAAATGAAATACAGAATATATACTCTCGTTGACTTGAACTCTTAAAGATTAGATAGTCTTATTACCAATTAAAGCATGTAACTCAAAAATGTTAGGGGGGTAGGAAAATCTTGGACGGGAAAGATGACTAAAGGTCGATATGATTCTCTAAGAAATTATACATTTCCCAAGTCCTAAGCCACAACTACTATATTTATAATCAAATTAACAAGATGTGCCTTCTTTCTCAGTTTTATTATCTTTCCTGTTTTCAAAATTGACATAGGAAATAATTACAGCATTCAAATATTGGTATACTAATTTCATACAGAACACATACATATACTTACATCAAAAGTTGAGATATTTTTTACCATATCCCAAGTCCTAAATTTTGACTATTCGTCTCTCTAACATTTAGATTCAGTGGCGTCAAGCTAAATAGCAAGTGTTACGATTATAGTTTGTTTATGTGATTATAAAAAAGATCAGAAGTTAAATCCACATTTATAAAAATTATAGAAAGGCATACAACGTCAGCATTATTATACTTCATAAGATTTAAGTGTCTCTGCCAGATTCACATCAGCATCACCTCACTGCAACAATATCTTTGTTCTCTAGTATGTCAAAACAAGTTTTTAGGAACAAGCAAATTAAAAAGACTTTTGCCTCTATTTTCTGTTAGTCTTTCAAGAGTGGAATAGATTCCTCAAATTCTTCTTAGCAACAAATCTCTGTTCTCGTTATTTGTGATAAGTTTGGTGTTTATTATTAATGAACTAATGAAATACCTATGGCACATAATAAATTATCCATCATTTTTTTACAGAGACACGAATGGGTTCAATAATTAATATATATTATATAAAGTAGAGGAAAAAAAAAAAAAAAACAGCAGAAACCTTACACGTAAAGCCATCTTCTTGAGTTTGTTCATCGCAGAGAACTGTTTGAGGCGTGAAAGAACTGCAGAATCAAGTGGCTTATCAGGAGCCATTCTGTCGTCAACAATCCATGGATGGCCTGAAAAGGAAAACAGTCATGTCATTTTGATAAACACGCAGAACAAGAATTGTTTCCATGGTTCCAGGACAGAGTTAATCATCTCCTTAGGAAAGTTTCTTACATAGAACTTCATGTGCTGTTAACCTTGTCTTTGGATTCCTATCCAGCATCTTCTGTATCAAATCCTTAGCACTACCTGAAATGCCAGGCCATGGTTCGGATTCAAAATCCAATTTTCCCTTCAATATCTCGCGAAAAATCCCCTTCTCAGTCTCTGGCGTTGGAAGCAGTACGAAAAGGTAAGAGGTGTTAGTTACTGTTAGGATTATAGAAGCTGAATTCTTAAAAGACTTTCTAATCCAAAATAAATGAATGAAGCAAGCAGGAACACACCAGCCCAGAAAGGTGGAACACCACTGAGCAAAATGTATAAAATGACACCAGCACTCCATACATCTGCTTCATGTCCATAATGCTTGCGCAAAACCTCGGGTGCAACATAATAAGGGCTTCCCACTACATCGCTGAAAGTTTCATCTGA
>CAIGRP010117003.1:0-10715 GCA_903798385.1 Fraxinus cuspidata
AGGGGAGTACTTAGTTCCCTTCTTTATCCTTAATTTTTATATATTGCATGTTATATTTTTAGATATTGAGAGCAATGTCTTTTATAAATTTGGGTAGTGATGGCAATGGGCCGAGCGAGCCAGCTAGGCCCTTAAACCCACGAGCTCGTGAGAAACGAGCCATGAGCTCACGAGCCGAACCCCGAGCTCACGAGCCAAGCCCGAGCCCACGAGCTTTTTGATTTTTACGTTTTTTAAAAAAATTTCTTTAAATTTTTACAAGCCCACGAGCTCGCCGAGCTTGTGGGCTCGGCTCGTGGGTCCCGAGCTCGACGTGCCGAGCCTTGCTCGGCTCGTCGAGCTCACTTGCGGCTCGGCTAGGGCTCAGGCTCGTCAAAATGACTAGCTCGAATGGCTCGTGGCTCGTTTTTTACTAGACGAGCGGCCGAGCCAACGAGCCGCTGACTCGGTTGCCACCCCTAAGTTTAGGGGTGGAAAAATATTGAGTTTTTATTGGTTTGTGTGTTTGTTTGAGTGTAAAAAAATCTATTTTCAGCTTATTTATTATTTTTGTGTGATTGTGTGGATTAGATAATTTTGCCTACATGCATATATTTGGAATTATGTATTAGATTATAAATTGTGAAAATGTTACATGGTAGGATTTATTTATACATGTTCATGTGAAATTTTATATTTTTGCGCACAAGATTTATGTTTTGCATCATGNATTGGTTTGTGTGTTTGTTTGAGTGTAAAAAAATCTATTTTCAGCTTATTTATTATTTTTGTGTGATTGTGTGGATTAGATAATTTTGCCTACATGCATATATTTGGAATTATGTATTAGATTATAAATTGTGAAAATGTTACATGGTAGGATTTATTTATACATGTTCATGTGAAATTTTATATTTTTGCGCACAAGATTTATGTTTTGCATCATGAAAAAATAGTTTGATTCAAAATTAAAATAGGTAAAAAAACAATTAGTGGACTTTATATGTTAAATTCAAATAACCACTAAATTATACATTTTTAAACCAATTTTAAGATAGTTTGTGAGTAATTGAGCTGTTGTAAGGAGACATTGAGATATATGTGGATTTCATGTATGCTAAATTTTGCGTAGATTGTCTAAAACTAATAAGATGAAAATTTGGTTGAAATCTTAAGTTGGGAGTCGATTTTTGAAAATGAGTGTTTATAGCATGGATCATTAAAAAAAGAAAATAAGAAAAAAAATTAGAAAAAATAATGAATATGTGATGTTATCTTATTGTGAAACTTCTCTTTTTAGCCTTTATGACTCGAGTGATTAAGTCTGCAAGAATATCTAAAAACCTGGTGCCCTATGGTCATTTGACTTGGGAGTCATCAGCTGAAAACTCGCTACAAGGTTCATTTAGAAAGTTTAATGGAGAGGAGTGTGCACAATAGTTAAAAAAAATTCTTAAATGTCTTGATTAAACCCTAAACACTCATTTGAGAGAATTAGACTTTTGACAAGAGATTATTAGCTTAATTGATTATTAGAGGTTGAAACAATCAAAAATAAAAAGAATCCACATTTTTGATGTGTTGAACTGCAATTACTAAAATCGATCAAAACTAGAGAGGGTAATGATTAGTATTATATTAAAAATTCAACCTTATATTACACCTTGGGGAAAGAGTGAAAATAATAAAATTTGGGGAGGGGGGTGTATCTTACGAGTGAAGAAAGGAAACATTTGGCCATAAATGGTCGGGGATTTGAATCACTCTATGAATTTATGATGCTTGACATGAACATTGTAATTTTGTAGTAGTTCATGATTTTAATACATATATTTCAATTTTCAGACAAAAGGCAAATTATCTGACTATACGCATGTTTAAATTTTTTGGTTAAGTTGGGTTATGATTTTATTTGAGGACAAACAAATGTTCAAGTTTGGGGTGTTTGATAATGTATTTTGTGCATTTATTTAGGCCATTAAATTAGAGTATTTGTCAATGATTTGGAGGATTTATAGCTTAATTTTGTGTTAATTATGTTTATTAGATTAAACTCAATGCAAATTGATGAATTTGGAGGAAATGAACAAAAAACGTAGGAAAACGAAGGAAATCAAAAGTTTGTGGACCAAAGTGTAAATATCCAATAGTTGATTCGGAGCACAAAACGATTGGAGATCATATAGGATCAATTGGATGCAATTGGAGATCAAATGAGTGAAATATAAAGGAAGTTTTTCACAAATCAATTTCCAGCCAAAGAAGTTATGCTACACCCATTGTTCTGATAGCAAACATTCGAATTTGAAACATTGTATTTCTAGAAGAATTGTAGCTCTTTGAATTACATTTCTAACGCATTTTTAATTAGCTCAATCGAATACTTGTAGAGAAATTTATTACCAAAATACCGAAAATTGTTCAGAGGCGAAACTGCGCGAGGGCGCAGACAATTCATGGCTTGCGTGCACAACACTATTTTCCCCAACCCGAGAGTCATTTTGTTATATGGCGCGTGAGCAGTAGTTATACGGGTGCGCACACAAGAGCCTTTTTCACAGATGAATTTTTAGTTTCCTTTCACAATTCAAATTCTTTTGAAAACCAAATTAGACGCGATTTTGACATATTTTCTGACTTTTATAAATAGAGAAAAAGGGCTAGAAATAGAAGAGGACTCTCTTTTGTCTCTTCATACACAATAGTATCATCAAATTTATGAAGAACAAGAGGCTAATTACTATATTTTAGGAGAGAAGATCAAGCCATAGCAAGGAATTGAATGTCATATATGTTAAAATTTTGAAAAATTCAACTTTGGGTTTGAAGATCAACTTCTTTTGATTTATTTCGTGATTATGGTGATATTTTTCTTATAATTTATATATTAACATGTTAGGCTAGATCCGTTTTTGTATTGAATGAAGATGAACCCAATTTGTTTATTTGTTTTAATTCAAGACTAGTAATTTAGTTTATTTCTTACATTTTTTGATTAATTTTGCATACCCATTGCATTATTTATTGATTGGCCACCAGTTTTATTGTAGTGGTGAGAGACTCACAATAAATTTAGAACGCGGTAAAATTAACATATCTAAACTTTAATGCATTCTAATCATTCGAATTCGGGTTAGGAATAGATTCGGGTTGTGGTTAGAATATATTTAATTTGTCTTGGAAAAGAGAATTAATTACAATTAAATTATCGATTGTCAAAATGCACGAACGAAGTTAGATTACAAATCAAGAATTGAAATAGATAGCAATAGGCGGATTCGAGATCCAATACAATCATCCATTAATTGATAAAAATCACATTTTTACAGCTTTTTTAAAGTAATTTAACATAAAACATAATCAAACTCTCTTTTGTTTACATAATTCGAAATCCATAAAAAGTTAGTAAACTTGAATTGAATTTATTTATGTGAGACAATACTCTCAACTCATCAATTCTATTACTTGTCAACGATCTCGTACGCTTGCGAATTTCGCACGAACAATGACAATTCACCAGATCACAATCATCCTCTCAATCAATTAACAACATTTCAAGAGTTTTAACCAAAATAGCAGAGTAGCACTCATTTTTGCATATGAAAAGGTTTGACATTTTCATTTTCTTTTCCATCCGCATAATGACTCTTAAGATTGCACCATGTTAGAACAGACTATTGATACATAGTTACTGTGTGCTGGGTAGAGCTTCAATACATGTTAGCTGTGACATGAAATCAAATATGCTGTGAATTAATTACAATAATAACAGCGTACAAATCCACCGTCGAAGAACTTGCTAGGAGTATACTGAACATTGCAACAGGAGTGAGTGAAATTCTGAGAAAGTTGGTAACTTTTATCTCAGACCATAGCAGCTACAGCACCAGCCCGAAGATGCTTAGAGTAAGTGAAATTCTGAGAAAGTTTGTAAATTTTATCTGAGACCATAGCAGCTACAGCACCAGCCCGAAGATGCTTAGCAGTGTTCAGAGTACCTCCTCCGTGCAGCCTTCCCTTCTCTTCTTTAACAACCTCCACAAACGCCACAGTTTTACTCCCACTCTCATTCTTAGACTCTCCACTCTTTTCGCCAACTTTCTCCAAGAAGCTACTCGTCGTCGAATACTCCTCATCGGGCCCTTCATTGCTCCCTTCGCCACCATTCTTAATCGACGACATTGTCACCGATAAAAACCCTTTCCTCCCGCCTCTGATGTATCTCCTCCGCTTCCTCTGAGAAGGCAACGAAACCGTTACTGATAACGATTTTTTCCGATTAACAATTGAAAAAAAGGATGCGGGAACCGACTCTTCTAGAAACAATCCACCTCCATTGTAGCTAACCGGTTGCAAATCCTCATTATAGGCAATCAAGTTGTTAAAGCAATGCTCTAAACTAAACATTTCAGATGATTGAATCAAAAGATAATAGATGTTGTAATGTCAGATTTAGGTGAGAGCGTGGAAAATGTACATGCGTATGTAGGGAGAGAGAGTGTGCAGGAAGAGTGAAGGGAGCAGGGGCATTGATTCGAGAATCTAGCCACGTAGGAGTAGGACTCTGAACAGAGAGTGGCACAATTGGGGAGGTAATTGTGTAATTACTAATTATAATTGGGCAACAGCATAATTTCATATATATTTTCACAATGTTTCAGATTTTTTGCAAAATCTGTGCAAGGAATTTAGATAGTTTAATCAATGGTGAGTGAACTTCACTATAGAATACTACTTGTTCATGGATCTTTAAAAGATTAATCACTACTCACTGAACTTTAATATAAATTACTACTTGCTCATCGATATTTAAAAGGTTATTCGTTTTCACCTAAATTAAAACAAAGTTACTTGTTGCTCACTAAACTTTCCTATAATAGGTAACACTGATGGAAAATATATATGTTAGATGAATAACTTTGTTCAAATTTGGGTGAACAAAGAGTAAACTTTTAAATTATGGTGAGCAGACAGTAACTTATAGCAAAGTTTAGTGTTCATATTTCGATAGCAAGTAGTAACCTATAACAAAATTTAGTTACGATTGATTAAATTAACTCGCAAGGAATTGTAGAAATTGCAATGAAACAAAATTTAATTAAGAAATAAGTTGAATTAAACAACATAATACATTATTAACTAACAAATGAAATTAGAATTGAAAAATATGGGTACCAAAAAAGGAATTGGAAAATGTGTACTTTTTCTTTGTTTTTTTCCCCCCTTCTTCTTCTAATTATGGTTGCATTTGGAGTACTTTTTTCATTTTATCATTTATGATAAGCAGCAATTTGTAAAGAATACAAAGCTCCTGTTTGATTTACATTCTTTCCAAAATTCATTCTTTCAATACTTATTTTAACCACACATTGTTCAATAAAATAATATTACATGCAAATTCAAAATTTCTCTTTATTTTTTAACCACATATTTTACACTACGTCATAAAATGCATTTTTTCTCAATAATATACATCAAACACCCTTAAAATATAGTAATATTATACCGCATCTTTGATGTTAAAATATTATTTTATATGACAACACATGATAGATTTCAATTAACTTAATTTTATAACATTAAATTTAAATGGACTTATCAATTAATATCACATACATGGGATGATATTTCAGCGTCAAAGTGGTACGTAGCATTGCTCAGAAAATATACTACCTAGCTCAAAAGTGGCATTAGGTGCTTTTGGAATGATAAAAAGCAATTTGTAAAATACTACCTATCTCGGAATAGGCATTAGGTGCTTTGGCAGGTAACAACATGGGTAGATAAATCTATCATGTGAGTGAAATGTCGGCGAATTGACAATCGATTTGGGATCAAGTTGAGTGAGAGAACAAGAGAATTTCATGATGGGGGAAAGAAAAATGGTTTTTGAGATTAGTTGGAAATTGAAAAATTTTAAGAGTATTTTCGTTCATTTGAAAAAAATTATGGATACAAAGCATAAACCTTTTGACCATTTTTAAGGAACTACTTAGAGTGAACGAGTATTGTACATTACTTTGAAATGTTATATAGGCGTCTAAAAGTAATATTTGACTATTCATTTACTCTTTTGATTTAAATATAAGAGAAATGCAAGTCTTTAAAAATAAATGTTAATTATATTACTTACATGTAAATAGTGAAATGCATACTTGAATGTAAGTATTAGAATTGAGTTAAATCTACCATTGACCACCCAATTTTACACTTGGTGTAATCATGGTAATTTAATTTGATTTTGTTTCACTATAATTGCCCAACTTTATACTTAATGTCGCTATAACCATCTAATTTGATTTTAATTCACAACGGTCGCCCAATTTCATATATCATGATCACCAAATTTCATATAACGTTTCATTATGACCATACATCTTCTTTTGACAATTTTCATTAATTTTGAAAGGAGTAAAACGATAACTTTGCATCATATATATAAAATAAAAACTTACTTTTTTAAAAAATGTTACTTAAAAATATAAAATAAAATAAAAATTTATTTTAAAAATTAGAAAAATAAAATAAAAACTTATTTAAAAACGTTTATAAAATAAAATAAAAAATTATTTTAAAATAAACGTTTTTAAAATCTTTAAAATATTTTATATTATTATTATTATATATATATATATAATACAAAGTTATCGTTTTACCATTCTTAAATGGTGAAAATGAATTAGGTGATCATGATGAAATTTTATATGAAATTTGGGATTATGGCGAAACGTTATATGAAATTAGGTATTTAAGGTGAAATAAAATTAAATTGGGTGACTAAGACAATAATAAATATAAAGTTAGGTGGCACAGTGACTTTTAACCTTCTCTCTAATGTTGAGCCCTAATTCCCAATTTCCCATCGCAAGAATTGATCCGGCGAAGGAGAACCCTGCGACCATCGCAGAGGCAGTAGCCAAAAAAATTCCGAATTTCAGAGCCCAACGCCTGGCCCATCAACGGCCGGTGATTTCCGAACATTCCCACTGACTGCTACCCAAGAAAGGTCTATTCATCGCTCCCATTTATTTTTTTCAGTCTTTCAGACAAAGATTCAATTTTTATTACATTGCTCCATCTCTGTGATTATGGGCATTCAAATGTTTGACATATGTTGGCTGATTTGTGTCACCAAGTTGGAATTTTTCTTTAATTTTTATGTGAGTTGTTACTATTTTATTTGCAGACTGCAATTGCATCTTTCAAGATTTATTTTTTATTAAACGACCTCGTTTATGTTCTTGTGAGTGTTATAATTGCTCCTAGTTGAGATTTTTGCTCATTTCTTGTTTATTATTAACTTATGCTAATTGTTACAATAATGTAATTAGAATGATAAATTTTAATCTCTCAAGATTTACCTCTTTATTATGTGGGTCAATGTAAATTTATAAGCTCTACCACACGTAACAATGTTAAGAGGGTAGGTCAGTGTTGCTATATTGTTCAAGAGGAGGGTGCGATATTATATGAATCATATTGCACTTAGCAATTGATACAAAATGCAATTGATACACAACTGTGGAACTCTATTCTGAATTTCGAGTGACGTGTTGGCTTAAACTTTTTTATGTTTTTCTATATGAATATGTATTGTAAATTATCCATTCTAGATGTTTACAAGTGTGTGCATGGTATGCATGAGAGAAATTTGTTAGAATATTGTTGGATTTTTCATTTATTTGTTGGATTATTGGTGAACTGGGATGACGGATCGTTGACTTGTAGGATGGAATGTTTTTGGATTGTTGTTGTTAGAATTGGGCCATTGAATTTTTTATATTTTTTTTGCGCTATGTAGAATTTAAAATGGAACATCATTGACCTTTTGCTGAGAAAATAGACAGATTCTACTATAGATTAAGTAAAATAGACAGAGATTCTTTGTAATAGTGTAGTATCATTTGTCCTATAAGCGAGAGATTAGAGATACTTTGTAAAATTTCCTTTTTGTTTTACTTTTTAAAACATTATGGTTCCCTGGGAGATTGAAAATTTGTCAAAGAGAAGCCTTTGGTTGGTTTTATGTTAATATATGTTTGTTATTGTTGAGATTTTGTCATTGTGTTTTTAATTATTTTTATAGATTTAAAGAAATTAAGGTGTTAGGTTTTTTTTTTTTTTTGCATTATATTAATAATGTTCTTGTCAGGAATGAGTCGATCACTAGAGACTTCCTCCCTTAAGAGGAAAAGACCTGAGATAGATCCATTGGGTCTCGTAGATGCTGAGCGTGCAATCATCAATGCAATCAAAAGTAAAAAAGATTTGGGAATTTGGGTACGAGATATCAAACACGAGACGAAGCTTACCGATCATGTCGTCAACAAATCGCTCAAGTCATTGTTGACTAGGAAATTGATAAAAGAGGTCGTAAATATCCAATTCAAAGGGAAAAAACACTACATGGCAGTCGAGTTTGAACCCTCGAAGGAAATTAGCGGAGGCGTATGGTACGTTGATGGAAATCTCGACAAAGAACTCGTTAATGTATTGAAACAGTTGTGCTTACGGTGTATACGTGTTCAAAAGGTTGCTACTCTCGAGAGAGTTCATGAGGATTTGAAGAAGCAACGAGTCGTGACGTTCGAGATCTCTATCCAGCAAGTTTCCGAGATACTGAACTCAATGGTTTTAGACAATGAAATAATCGAGGTGAAGAGCACCGGCCTGGGGGAGTATTATTCCATTCCTATTGGAACAAGTTGTTACCGTTTTGATAACGGTGCCCTTGTAGCTAAGGGTTCGAAAGTGGGTGCTTTTGCTTCAATTCCATGCGGTGCTTGTTCTCGGATTAGCTTGTGTACACCCGATGGAATTATATCTCCAAGTACTTGTGTGTACTACACTAAATGGTTGAATATTGATTTTTGATGCGCCATGTGATTTGTCTTTATGAAGTTTGCCTTCAGCTATACATTACAGACTTTTAATTAGTTCTTTTGAACTATTTTCATTTGGTGCATCTGTGTCCTTTAATGATTATATACTTGTGTTAAAAAATATTCTCATTTTCATTTACACAAGAGACATGAACATCAAATCGGTCCATTCCAACCACACTAGATTTGTATGCATTGGAGGGTGTCGACCGGTTCTATTGTAAAATGGTCACGTAATACAAACCCTTTTGGTACACTGGCTGGGCAGCCGATTTTTGCCCTGTCCGATTTTGATGTTCAGAAACACTTTGCAGAAGCAGTCACTACCAAGCTAGAGCCATCTCTGATCGCTGCTCCAACTGCCACGAAGCCTCCACCATCCCTCATCACTTCGTTAGTATTAAGCTACAGGCAGCCGGCTGGAGGGGCTAACTCCCCGGCCTGGACTTCCCTTGGGAATTTTGATGCTATCTACATTTGCGATCCAGCTCTGAACCCTTGTAGTGATATCAACCAGAATCACCGGCTCCCTAGTCTCCATCCCATAGACTACACGATTACGCTCACCATAGCTCCCGAAGAGCAATTGCTACATAACCCAATGCCCTAGTTGTGCATTTCTGAAATTTTTATTAACGTGTAGAGGTGTCGCCTAACAGGCCCGCTCAGAACCGACCCGTTAAAAATGGCCCATAAACCGGCCCATAAATGAAAAGCCTGGACCGATTCGATTTGATTGTTTGGGCCCAATGGTTAATTGTTGGGCCCGTTTAATATTATTAAATATAAATTAATTTTTTTTGAATGATTGATAAATATAAAAAATTAAAATTAAAAAATTGATAGACATGATAAGTCGATTAAAGACTTTTTGCCTTTTACAAGTTATTATAAATTAATTTTTTTTAAATGATTGATGAATATAAAAAATTAATTTTAAAAAACTATTAGACATGACAAGTCAATTAACAACTTTTTGCCTTTTACCTGTTGTACAAAAGGCAACGCGGTAATACGGTCTTTTATAAAAGGCAAATTTTTGTATTGCCTCTTATATAAATACTAGTGGGGTTAACGTGCGTTGCACGTTAATTGGTTAATATTAAAATAAGTGTATATAAATTTTCGAGAAATTCATCTATAAATGTGAAAGACATTCATTAGATGAATTTTTTTTTTTTTTAAAGAACATGTTATGTTTATTAAGAATAAAGAATTGGTGTAAGGGCTAAAAGAAATCAACGAACAAACAATTGAATATCACGTAATAAGAAAAAAATATATTCAATTCGATAAGAAACACAACCAATACTAAGTCTATTGTTATTACTTGTTGGTATCCTCTTTGAAGTTCTCATTTCTAACCGTCCTAAAAAGAAAAAAAATATTCAATTCGATATCAACACAACCAATACTAAGTTTATTGTTATTACTTGCTGGCATCCTCTTTGAAGTTATCATTTCCAACCGTCTTAATGCATTCCATGGCTTTGGCACGAAGTATGCAGTTAAACTTGTCGATAGCAATAATCAAGATAGCTCTCAACTACGACATAACCGCATTATGATATTTCTGGAAGTTTTTTTATAAATAAAGTTAAACGGACTCAATATCCCAGTAAAGCGAAATAAAAATAACACTTAATAATTACAGAATTATGTACCTCAAGTGAATCAACAATTGAAGCTAAAACACTTAGGACACCCTCTTGCACCATTTGTCTGGAATTCTGAAACTTATATAACAAAAGCAGTTTATTGGAGAAACATGATTGTATGTTCTAACACATAGGCATAAACAGGGGCGGATCCAGGATCGAATTTCAGACCGGGTTAATACGTAAAAAAAATAAA
>CAIGRP010117015.1:0-12118 GCA_903798385.1 Fraxinus cuspidata
GATTTTAGTTTATACATCATATTCTATCAAGGGAGATCCACGAGTTGTCATCTCTGGTCGGAATTCTGGCATGTTGTTTAGGTCCCTTCATACAGTTAACTCTTGTTTGCTAATTATTTTATATATGCGTTAAAGTTTACTTTATTTCCTCATGCTCTTCAGATGCTTCGTAACTATACTTTATTGAAAACATTATATGTAAATTTACCTCATTAAATTAAGTTCCTTCTGTTCATCTAATCTAATGCACATATTTTCCATCAACCCTTACCGCAAGACACACTAACGTCACTTTAAAAAATATGTACATGAGATATATATCATTCATATATACTGAATTATATTTGTTAATGATCGAAATCAAGCTCTTAGTAATTCGATAAAATGTTTACTGATTTATATATGTTATTAATAGAAAATGATTAAATCATTAGGGAAAAATGCTACAAATTGATATTGCAAAGAAATAAACCCCAAAGGGTAAAATGGTTTTCATAGCTAATAGACATTATATAGGATGGGTTATTTGTTGAGAGTTAGAAATCATAATTCTATTTCACCAATGGCAATTAGTAAACAAAAAGACGTAAAGATACACAAAATTTACAAGAGAAAATCACACACCTGTTTTCTTTAACCTATCGTTTTCTCTTTTATAATGATAATTTCAAAAATAAAATGACAACTACCTATTTATAAGACAAATTAGGGCAAAATTAAAATTTACAAGGACTCAAATTCTTAAAACGAAATTTACAAGGATAAAAACTCCTAAGTTGCCCTTAATGAAATTTTGGTTTGGGGCAGACTTTTTTCCACTTTCCAACCCTTATTGCAGAGATCAATTTGGTTATGGCTTCATGGAACGATAATAATTAGACTCCACAATTTAACAATCTTCCACTTTGAGGCTAATTTACCGTCAATGACTACTTTGCAGCAACAACTTCTCAATCCTCAAAAGAGAAGTCTAGTTGAAGTTCACACAACTACCGTTTCTCGATCGGAACAGTCTTCGTCAACATGTCGTTGGATTTTTACTTAAATCTTCTCAAATTTTAGGACTCCATCCTTCAAAGTCGATTTGATAAAGTGATAACGAACTTGTATATACTTTTCATGATAAACATGATTTTTTTGCTAAGTGAATAGAATGATGATTATCAAAATGCAACACATTATTCACATGCTTGTGATCCAACTCTTCTAAGAAAGATTAAAATCATATAATCTGTTTGCTAGTTTCGATCATAACATACTCAACCTTAGCAGTAGAAAAAGCAACTATTTTCAGTATCTCAAACACACAATTAATTGTTGTACCACCCAAAGTGTATCTATATCCAGTACTACTCTTTATGCCATCAGTACCCTATCATGTTAGCGTCTACAGCCTTGTAATTTCAAATTTGAATTTTTGAAACATGAGACTGGATCTGAAATACCTCTCAAGTACCTGAAAATTTACTTTTCTGTCTCCCAATGTTGTTTTTGAGGATTGCTCATACTCATAACTCCCACTGGATGTGTATATCTGGTATTGTACACACAATGCCATACATAAAATTGTTAATAGGATGGGCTTAGGCATAGACACCTTGACCATGTAAGCCCGTTCATGCTCTATAGAGGGTGACTCTTCAATGGAATTTTTTTTTTTGGCGGTGCAAATAAATATTTGAGACTTTCAAATGTGGTTTTAGGTAATTCAATTGAGTAGTATTGGAAAAGAGATTATCTATGTGTGCGGTATTTTGGATATTTAGAGAGAATTTGATAAGATTAATATGGAAATGCAATCACTCATAAAATATAGGTGAAACTTTTGCCATTAAGGCAAACAGAAAAGATGATTGAGGAACAAGTGTTTCAACTGAATTGAAAGTAAAATACACGTGCGTTCCTTTTGTTGGGTGGAACAAAAAAGGTAGGTCTAAATGTTCATTTAGAGAAGCATAAAAATATAAAACTTACTTTTAAGAAGTTGATCTTTTGAAAATCTGCAAGTACACAGCATCGTTGTAAAGTAATATAATGATGAATAAAATGTCGAACCCATGAGAACTATATGCTTGATCGAATTAAAATTAATTGCAACTTTAACCGAATAGCAAACAAATTTTGCGATTTTTTCTATACTAATACCTAAATTATCAATTAAACTAATGAAAGTAAGTAAATATGTTTTTCAAAAATGTGAAATGCATAGCTAAGATGTCGAAGTCCCCTATTATTACATTTTTAATCTAACAATTAAAGTGATAATTTAAAATCATTAATGTTGGTCAATGTTCTTATTTTAATTGAAAGTCTATCTCGATAGCAATCCAATATATTTCTCTCATATGACCCTTCTATATCTCGATGAAAGATGCAAACATGATAAATACATTAACAAATGCTAGAATACAGATTGAAACCATATAAAGTATAGATGTATATCTTTATCATCTATCGAATCTTACAATATTTATTATATTGTGCTTAAACCTTATTGTCTCTCTCGATAACAATAAAAATCACTAACAATTCAATTAATGATCAAGTAATTAAAAAGAACGATAAAAACGATAATAAACATCCACAAATCAAATCAAATTAAAGTCAAAAAAATTAATTAAATATCATAATAATCGTTCATTTCATCCTAACAATGTATAAAACTAGCGTAACATATCGAAATTACACGAAAGTATATTTAAGTGCAAAGACATAACCCAAATTTTTGATAAATTGAGAAGATGAATATTGAATCTTTTAAGTGGTTTCTTGATAAATCTTCACTTGCGCCTTCTCTTTTTTGCCCAAAAAATAAGTATGAATTTTCACTTGATTGAATTCTTGCAAGTCCCCTTCAATTTTCTCACAAAAATTATGAATTTTCCTCCTTTGATGATAATAATTGATGAGTATTGGAGTATGAGATATATATGAGAGGTCTTTCATATGTATTCTGCTATTAGGTATTTGTAGGAGTACAAAATTGGTTAAAAATTATGTCCAAATTGGTTTTCAAAAGAGTTCCAATCGAATAAGAAAAGTTTTCTATGCGCACGAATTTTTTTCTTCTGCACAATAGTTTGTATTTTGGCCATAACTTTATCTCCAGATAACTGATTGAAATGATTCAAAGTGCATTGGAATGATAACTCAAAGAGGTACAACTTTTTTAGATATATAATATTTTCAATTCGGACGTTTACCATGGAAAAATGGGTCTCAATATTCGACTAAAAATCTAGAATATAACTTGAGTGATTAGAAATTGATTTTGACAAAATTTTGTTCATATTACATTCCTTTTTGTATTCTAATTCCATCCAATTATCTCCGAACAATATTTAAAGTATCGCCTTGTGGTCCGAATTAACTACTGAATATTTACAATTTGGTCCTCAAACTTTGGACCTCGCATTTTGTCTTGATGTTTCCTTTTGTTTTTTCAAATTCCTCGTTCAACCATTGAGTTTCACCTATATAACATAAAATACAACAATTTAAAATATAATTTGTTAAATAATACCAAATATCGATATTTTATGCCCCGAATAAGTGTATAAAATACACTTATCAAATACTCCCAAATTTAAACATTTGTTTGTCCCTAAACAAAACTATAATCTAAATAACAACAAACATACAAGTATGCAAAAATATTTGGTTAGATAATCTAGCTTTTACCTCAAGATTTTAAGTCACGATATTAAATCTACAAACTATTTCAAAGTCTCAATACCAAATCAATATCCACTCTTTCAAATGCAAAACTGGTGTGTGTGTGAAGAACTAAGTTGCTTCTATTCCCAACCCTCTGTGGTCAAATATATCCTTTCACATCTCGTATGATTCACATGCCATCAAATAAATTATTTTTACTCTTTTTCCAACGTGCAATCCGAGGTTGAATTCTTCATTACTATCATCATATCTCTAGTTCAAGTATACTCTACTAATTGTAAGTCAATACATCAATAAATAAGGATTCTCCAATTCTTTGATTACTTCGACATCTAGGACTGTACTAGGCTAATAATCCATCATAAATATATATATATATATATATATATATATATATATATATATATATATAATTTTCAATTTTTTTATTTTTCTATTATATATTAAAGTAATAGTGAAAAACAAACACACAAATACTCAAAAACACACGAAAAGTAAAAACTTGAAGTTTTTTCCAACACTAAACTTTAAATCGAATTGTCATAAATTATAAGTAAGAATATAAGGGGGTGGGGAAGAAAATGAAGAAGTTACTCCCCAAATTTTTTTGTTGAACATGTGAGGAGTTATTTGTCAATATAACATAACTTGTACTTTTCTAAGCTCCATCCGATTTCAATATACATAGTACATATCAAGTCGGGAAGAAAACAACTAAAAGAATAAAAAGAAAACTTATTTTGACTCAATTAATGTTTTCCTTTAACTAGGCTACATGTCAATGATGAAGATAACCCCCAAACTGAATTGAAATGTGCATATAACTAATGTAACCTATAAGTCAAGAATAACAATACATGCAATATAACGAAAGCAAAATAAATAAAAGGTTAGACAATTGAGTTGCTTTCTAACAAACACTTAATTTATAATCTTTAGCTAGTCTGTATGGAGGGACTGATCATGGTGGTTCACGCTGAAGTCTTGCAGCCTTACAGTCCTTGCAATTTCCAACTTTACATTCTCTTTTTTCTCTCTAAACCTTGAGCTCTCTATTCTTCTCTCGAGCAAGGCTCCCTAGACGTTTAAATTGTCTCATTTGACCCTTGTTGAACTTATTCAGCAACATATTTGGTTTCCTCCAGGACTAATGGTTGCTTGGGTGGATTATATAATTTAAAGATCTCATGTGCGTCCTTCACCCTCACAATTAGCTCACCATTATCCATATCAATCAAAGTTCGACTTGTTGTTAAAAAAGGTCAACCTAAGATAATGGGCATATGGCGGTCATCTTCTAGGTCATAACAAATAAGTCTGCGGGGAATATTAGCTTCCCAACTTTGATGAGCACATCCTCAACCTTGTCCCTGGGTATCTGATGCTCCTATCTGCCAGCTGCAGCATCACATTCGATCCTTTGACTTCTCTTGAAAGTAAACAAAAACACTAAGTTTACACTTGCACTTGTATCACGTAAAGTATTAAAATAAAATTCTTTGCCTAGTAAAATAGGTAAACTGAAACTACATGGGTCCTGTGTTTTGGTGGTAATTTATTTTGCAGTCTTACATTGCTCTCGTCGGTCATGTCATTTTTTCCCATTCTAGAAGTTTTCTTTTTTTAGAATCATGTCCTTCAGGAACTTTGCATACATCAGGATATGTCAAATTACATCGATGAACGGGATGTTGATGTGGAGTTTTTTCAGCATATCCAAGAATTTCTCGAATTGATCATCGAGCTTACTCTTTTGCAGCCTTTGTGGAAAAGGTAGTGATGGCACAAATTCTTTAGCGGGAGCTTACTCTTTTGCAGTCTTTGTCACTGGGCAATGCTCTCGGTAGTCTCTTTGAAAATGCTTTCACTATTTGTCCCATCTAATTTTCCAAATTTTTTTATGGTAGCTCCCTGACGTTGCAAGCTCTTATCCATTCTCTGCATGTATTGAGTTCTTTGCATGTATTGAGTAGATATTTCCGTCAACTTAGTCACAAGATCCTTCAATGAAGATTTCTTCTCATTCTGCAGAAAACCTGACGGTGCAATTTTCTACGGTGCGGTCAGAGCACCCTGGTTATTACTCCACTGAAAACTTGGGTGATTTCTCTATCTTGGGTAATATGTGTTAGGATTTGGATTTTTTTGTTGCCTTTGAAAATTATGAGTGTAGTTCACAACATCCACTGTCTGAACAAAAGGAGACCCTACATTACAATCAACACTATCGTGGTTCCCTCCATAATGTTTGCATTTTGGTCCCATTTTCTCGGATACGTTCATTTGATCCACCTTTTGTGTCAATGATGTCAACTGTGCTGAAATTACTATCATATAATCAACTTCGAATATCCCAGCAGTTCTATTTCCATTCGTCCTTTCAGTAGGCCAAAGTGCATTGGTGAATGCTAAATCCTCCATGATTTGGTAGACGTGATCTGAGGTTCTTTTTGTGAAAGAACCATCGCATACGGAGTCTACGTTAGCTTTGCTTATCGGATTCATACCAATGTAGAAGTATTGCACCTGAAGCCATTTCTGCAATTCGTGTTGTGGACATTGGCGGAGTAAACTCTTGTATCATTCCCAAGCCTCTTAATAGCATTCTAAGTCCAGTCGTTGGAATGAATCTCGTCCCTTTGCTTTGCAATCCTTTTCGGTGGAAAATATTTACTACGAAATTTCTGACTGAGTTGTTTCAATGTAGTGATACTCTGAGGTGGACAAGTGTATAACCACTCTCTAGCTGAGTCTCTCAATGTGTATGGGAAAAGTCTCGGTCTGATTGCTTCACTGGACACCCTTGGATACTCGATAGTTGGACACATGTCCAGAAATCTTAATGAATGAGCATTAGGATTCTCCATAGCTTTCCCAAAGAATTGTAGCACATTTTGAAACATATTGATCACAACAGTTCTCAGGTGGAAGTTTTCTTGACCAAACGCTGAATATACTATGCTAAATTGACTTTCCACAACTTGTGGAACCATATATGTTCCTCGTTACCCTTGCATTTTCATTAGCAACAACCACATTCGGTTTTACTACTTCCAAATTAGCCCCGATGACTATTTTATACGGATTTTCCTTTGCCATATCTTCCTCTTTATGTTTTTGGTGTGTTTCTAACTATTGTTTTTTCGAAAGTTGAATGTTCGTTCGATCTCCGAGTCAAATTGAGGAAGATCGCTGGTTCTCTAACTTCACATATAATATCCTGAAAAGGGAAGTAAGAAACGCTATAAAGTTTTTCTAATATAACGAACTAAACTAAAAAAGGTTAAAATTCAGATTAAAGCTAAAATTAACTAAAGTTATCAAAAACAATAGTTCTCGGAAACGGCGTCAAAAACTTGATCTTTTGAAAACCCACAAGTGCGCGAGATCGTGATCAAGTAATATAATGATAAATAGAGTGTCGAACCCATGAGAACCATGTGTTTGACCGAGTAATAATTAATTGCAACTTTAACCGAATATCAAACAAATTTTGTGATTTTTTCTATATTAATACCTAAATTATCAATTAAATTGATGAAAGTAAGTAAATGTGTTTTTAAAAAATGTAAGATACATGGCTAAGATGTCGAATTTCCTTATTATTCCATTTTTAGTGTAACAATTAAAATGACAATTTGAAATCATTATTGTTGGTCAATGTTCTTAATTTAATTGAACGTCTATTTCGATAGCAATCAAATCTATTCCCCTCATGTGACCATTCTATATCTTGATGAAATGTGCAAATATGATAAATGCATTAACAAGTGCTAAAAGACTAATTGTAACCATATAAAGCATATAGGTATATCTCTATCATCTATCGAACATTACAATGTTTATTATATTGTGCTTAAACCGTATTGCCTCTCTCGATAACAATAAAATCCATCAACAATTCAATTTGTGAGCAAGGAATTGAAAAGAACAATAATAAACATCCACACATCAAATCAAATTAAAGTCAAAATAATTAATTAAAAACTAAAAATATCATAATAAATGTCCATCTCATCCTATCAATGTATAAAACTAGTATAGTATATCGAAATTACAAGAAATTATATTTAAGTGAAAAGATAAACCCTGAATTTTTAATAAATTGAGAATATGAAGATAATTCTTGAAATTTTGAATTTCTTCAATGGTTTCTTAATGAATCACCACTTGCTCATTTCCCTTTTTTTCCCCAAAAACAAGTTAGAATTTTCACTTGATTGAATTCTTGTAAGTCCCCTTTAATTTTCTCACAAAAACTATGAATTTTCCTCATTTGATAATAATAATTGATGGAGATTGAAGATGAGATGTATATAGAGGTCTCTAATATGTATTCTGCCATTAGGTAATTTGTAGAAGTAAAAAATCGGTTGAAAATTACGTCCAAATTGATTTCCAGAAGAATTCCAATCGAATAAAGAAATTTTCATTCGCGCGCGGATTTTTTCTCTGCATAACAGTCTGTATTTTTGCCATAACTTTATCTCCTGCTATCAGATTGAAGCGATTCAAAATGAGTTGGAAAGCGAACTCAAAGGGATATAGCTTAGAAAGATGTAGAATATTTTCAATTTGGACGTTTACTATAGCAAAAATGGGTCTCAATTTTCGACTAAAAATCTAGAATATAACTTGTACAATTGTAAATTGATTTTGATCATATTCCATTCATTTTTGTGTTCTAATTCCATCAAATTATTTCCTAGCAATATTTAAAATATCGTCTTATGGTTCGAATTAACTATTGAATATTTGTAATTTGGTTCTCAAACTTTGGATTTCGCCTTTTTTCTTGATGTTTCCTTTTGTTTCTTTAAATCCCTTGTTCAACCATTGAGTTTTACCTATATAACATAAAATACAATAATTTAGGATATATTTTGTCAAAAGAACTACCAAATATCGATATTTTAAACTCCTGAATAAGTGTATAAATTATCAGAAGTGTTTTAAAAAATGTGAAAATATGATGCCTAAGAGCATCTAGGTGTGGGGTGTTCTCAAAATGTCTCGAATAAGGAGAAGGCATGCAAAAGGCGGACTCTTCTTTTGTCCATCTAATGTGGGCCTAAGCGCCAAAAGGCACGCACCTTTTGTTTTTAATTTATTTTTTAAAAAATCCAATTTTTTGACTCGTTTCTAGTACCAAATGGCTAACGTGGTCATAGGCATTAAATTAGTATGGAAGATGTTTTAGACCCATTTACCTTAAAAGGGGTCTTGTGCTTTCAAATTTCTATTGTTAGTCTATAAAAACTTGGAAGTCAACTATTTTGTTATAAATTAGAGAGAAAATACAAGAAAGTAAAGAATTCAATACACGTGTGTATGCATTTATAGAGAATCAATGTCCTATATTTATATATTACAATTATGACTCCAAGGGCACAATGTTCATTCAAAAATAGTAATTTATTTGCGACACTCTCCTTGAATGACTATTTATACAAAAACTGACTCGTTAAAAATCATGTTTGGCAAAAACCTAAAGGGAAAAAAATATCGAACAAATGAAAAATAGTAAAAAAAATTTAGACTAATAACCTTGTCAAAAAAATTTAGTGGGACAAAAACTGAATGAAAGAAAAAAGAGTACAAGTTAGTCCCTCTCATGAAAATTCTTATGCCGAGCCATTCATGTCTTATATGTCAAAATCTTCAATAACATAATTTCGGTAAAATAGTTCTTGTTATCTCATTAAAACTTTACCACCTTCATATAAAATATTTATGTATCCTTGTTTGACTTTAGTTAACATGATTGTCCGCAGAAAAATAAGATTTTGTAATTGCTCTCTTCGAGAGTCTTGTATACGATTTGTAATATACGAGTACAAATTATTAAGTTATATTGCGGGTAAATGTCCTTTAGATTATGAACATTCATTATACAAATAATACAACTCATTAAATCTTATTGAAAAAAATCATGTGGGAAAAATCATAATAAGGTAAAAATACTACATTGTTTTTTGAATAAGTTACAAAAGTTGCTTCATTAAAAATCTTGCTGTAAAATTCAATGGGACAGAACCTTAGTCAACGAAACAATACATATTTGCCCTCCTCATGATAATATCATTTAAATTATATATTTCATACATATTAGATCCTTCAAAAAAAAAAAAGTATTAATACACATGTTAATTAGTTGGCTATAACCACATTTACCAGACGTATATCAAATTTCACATATTATCATCATAACAAGATGCGGTCTTGTGATTGCATCCATCATACGATAATTTATCTATTTATACAAGTCTACAAAGTTCATTATTTTAAGAGTTATGCATTGCATATTACAACTTTATTTTTCTCATATTCTTTCCTCATAATGATGCACATTTAGATGTTCGAAATACAAGATTCTCTAGTAAATTTACTAGGATGCATCCTTCTATTCAACTAATCATTTCTACATATGTATATTTCGATGAATTTATTTGGATATCTTGGCTATTCATAATATGAAGTCGCACATCATGCACAAAAGTATTATTGACAATTTTTTTCGATTATATTTCTCTTTCATAATGACACCTTATTGAGATATCAAAATTTTCAATATTTCCTCAATGGAACTAACTTTATGCTTTGTTATATTTTCTTTTGGAAACGTTTCGTGTTGAATCAAATTTCATCACGTTTTGTCGTGTCATAGATTTATTAAATACAATATTAACAAATTGTCCTCACAAGACATCAGTTCAAGTTGGAACATTTAAAGTTGGCGTGTAAAATTGTTAATCTTGTTGATTAATAACTAAATAAATTATTTTTTGAAATGTGAGTTCGAATTATCTTGTGTGAGATTATAGATAATATAATGATACATTATATTTATTGTTTACAACTTCTTAATTTCTTCCCTTAATGCTGAGAACAATTATTCAATCAAACTGATGTAGACAAATTGTGTTAAAAAAATATCATCGATTAGCATTTAAAATATTTTATGAGAATTCAAATAAACATGTATTTTCTGCATTCTTTAATACTCTTCTTAGTGCACCATGGTAGAGTGATTATACATTATTGCATTATCAAAACCGTTACATGAAAAATATTAGGTTTTGACCATAAGTCAACTATACTGAGAAAAACTTTGATATTGGCATGGTGTTTCTACATATAAAATATCATTCCCTAAAGGGAAATAGGAAGAACTTTGTTCTCAATAGTAGTGATATAAAAATTAATTTGAGACACTTGAACAATCATTTATTTAAACCATTTATCTTCATCTTAGCGAACATTTATGAAATTTTTAGTTGTACTGACTAAAACTGACAAGTCATACTATCTTTGATGATATAATGAAGTGCTCATAATTTAAAATTTGAGCAAGTAATCTCAGAAATTTCAAGTTATGAATATATAACAATATGCGATCATCTAGTAGATGTATCCGTTTGATAAAAATAATATTTAGATGATCAATATAGAGAGTAGCGAACGCCATGTATCATACAAATTAATTTTCAAGATTATAGAAATTTAGTCTAAACTTTAGTTAGCTATTATGAATGATCATTTTATAATATAAAGAACAAGTATCACTACAACAAAAATAGTCTTTTGCAACATTCAAAAAACGTTGCAAAAATTTTTTTGCAACGTTTGAACGTATATTGCAAACCTGTATGTTGTCGTTGAGTAGAAAGATACGACAACGTTTTTTAAATGTTGCTAATAACTTTTTTTTAATATTTTTCGAGTGTTGCTAGGGGTGATAATGGGCCGAGCCGAGCATTGCCCCACGAGCTCGGCTCGTGCTGAGCTCGTTACTCGAGCTTGTAGGCCGAGCCGAGATCGACTCGCGAGCTCGTCATTTTTTTTTTATTTTTAATTTTTTTTTAAGATGAGCATTTAAAAAAACCCCTCGATTTGGACAAGCCCACGTGCTTGGGCTCGTCTTTTTGACGAGCCCAGCGACCGAGCTGACAAGCCACTCGACTCGATTGCCACCCCTAAGTGTTGCTAATAACTTTTTTGCAACTTATGACCGTTGCCATAGGTTTTTTTTTTATAGCAATTTATGTAAATTGCCTAGCAAAATTGAAAATACTCCCTGTGAACAAATTTTGAAATTGTATAAAACATGATAATTTCATTACAAATTTTTGAATCCACACACTTGAATATTAAAATGTTATATAACACCACCTAAATAAAAATGAGTTTTAAAATGAAATAAAATTAGGAAAAAATTTTTGGTACTGTTTAGACATGAGTTTATTGCCACACTTGCAACACCTAGCTTCTAGATAATACTCTAATAGCATACTTAGCTATGTTAACGAGCCGAGTGGAGCCACGAGCCGAAACTCGAAGCTTCTTTAAATGTGTCATATGTTGCCAAGAATCAGCAGATTCTTTTTTCAACATTTTAATTTCAAGTACTTCCTCCTCTTCGATATCTTCCAAATTAATT
>CAIGRP010117017.1:0-11862 GCA_903798385.1 Fraxinus cuspidata
TGATTTCTGTATTGTTCCCTTAAAATAAATTTTTTAATGAATTTTGATCAAAAGTTGATAAATGAAAAGTTATGATTTATGATTAAAATTAATTATTTACTTTAAATCATATTAAAATTTTGATTTTAATCCACGCTAAACAAGAACGTGGTTTGGACTCCATTTTAATGAGTTTTTTTTTTTTTTGGAAAAATGTATTTTGAAATAGTGATTTTTTGGAGAATGTGTCGTTAAAAAAGAATGAAAATTTTTGGATTTACATATAATTTTATTTTATTGAAAAATATGTGATTGAAAAGATGAAAGAGATAAATAAATTAAAATGAGCGATGCTACACATACAGGGGAAGTTTGACAAAATTTTTACAGATTGGACATTTGTCAATTTTTGATTGATTTTCATCAAAATAGACAAAAATAAATGTGATAGACAGGTACCGCCAACACAATACCTATATGATGCCTATGAATAATTCCATGTACAATTAAAATTATACTGAAGGCCAAACGCCCATATTTGTTCTGTAAATTAAATGGGAAACTTGAATAAATAGCACTTAAAATGGAAATCTAGTGCATTGTAACACTTCTATTAGCAGACTTTCGATTGTAGCACTACCTTATGTAGGTATCCTACCCTTTTCTGATGGAAACGCAGAAGACTGTCAAACGCTTCAACTTGTTAATCATTTATTTCATTCAAATTATTCTTTCTAATCTTTATGCTAATTTTATTTTTCTCAATTTACTTCCAAGACTAATATCGAGCAAATACATTAACTCATTAGAGCATATTTAATGTAGATTTTGTGAAAAATGATTCTTTGACGAATATTTATAATATATTAAATATTACATCAAGTGAGAATCATTTTTTGAACAGTTTTAACCCAACTACAATTCAATTATTTTAATAATAATTCACTTTTCGTTTTTCAATATGTAATAAATAATACAAAATTCTTATTATCCATGAATTTCGTATTATTAATTCTCAATTAATTAACATTCATATTGATCTAGATTCAATGAATCTTGAGTTGATGAATGTTGATCCACATGAATTTAGAGTTATTAGAAGAATTTATTTTTATTCATGCATCTAGAAATTTTAATGGGTATTTAAATTTATATATTAGCAATTAATTCTTATGTACCAAATGCAGTATAAAAAGATTTCTCATTTGTAGTATTTTATCATCACAAAAAAATTGAATAATAAAAGTTGAGTTTTGCTAATACAATTTTCTTATTTTAAATTTCTATTCTAAATTTTATTTTCTTTAATACGTTTGAGACTCATCAAATCATCCAAATAAATTAATATCAAATATTATTTTTACAATACTTATAAAGTATTTCAAAATAATGTGCAATGTACATTCAACTCCGACTAATGTGATAATAACTAAAAAGTATGAAAGATTATTGATTTACGTGCAAAATTATTTTATTGAGAGATTGTGATTGAAAAGGAGTTCGGGAAAAAAAATAAAGTTTAAAGAATCTGAACCAAACACGAGCTTAATCTTTCAGATTAAAGTTCATAATCTAGGTTGAGATATACTGTTGCAAATCAAGGCTCAAGATTGTTGATCTAACTAAGATTTGGATTTATTAAATTTTTAATTTTTTAGAAAAAATTGTGCTAGTTTCTGCACAATTTGACTAATCTCTTTCGTTTGGTTAAAAAAATGTTGTCGCACAATTTGACTCAAGCTTAAGAGCCTTTAACGTGGCTTAGCTAAACATTTGAACTCTGTAGCAGCGGTTGGCTGACCTCATAAGGTTGGCACTTTTTGAAAATTAATTTGGAGCTCTTTGTTCAAGTTAGTCATGGTCAAAATTCTATTGTTGACACAAATATTGTCATCTTTTAAGTGTGGCTTCGACTTTAACTTTAAGTAACATATTGTTTTTGCTAAGTTTTAATATCCATATAGATGTCAATTCAATTTAAATCTCATTAACAAAAAATTATTTTTGTTTGGAGGATGTATAAATACTTTTTGAAATATCCAGAGGATAGAAGAATCCACGATGAAGTGTGATTGACTATATCAATGTTGGGTATTTATTTAAACAAGTTTCAATACCAAAGGTGAATCACATCTTTGTTTAGATAGAATATGTTATAGAAAATATACATTTGACAATTTTCATAAATTGTGACTATTTTGAATCCGGCATACCACAATCACAACATATCATAATTGTTCACATATCCGACTTCTAATAGAAATTCACAAGACGAGAACAAATTGGACCCCACCATCACCATGGTGGAGGGGCGACAATCAACCAGCGATGACACCGACTTTAGGAGATTAGGTTTAGGGTTTTTGCCTATCTCTTGTTAGCAAGGAAGCAATGAAAACTTCCATAAAATCCTGAACCCCTATTATGTATATAGGTTATCTAAACTCTGATAGACCTGAGTCAATAACCAATTAATTTACTTCGACCTTCAATAGTTAAACCAACCCAATAATTGGGTCTAGTATACTATCAACAATCTCTCACTAGATCTAGGTCCAATGTCGATTTCAAATTTTTAATTCTCGTTTTGTGTGTGAGTCGTTAGGTCTCCATTACGATAGCACACATCATGACATTATTATCCTGATTTGATCAAAATACCATAAATTAAACCTTTCTTTTAATTTACAATGAGGACCTAGCTTGATAAATTAATTCATGTCATCATTCAAGATTGGCATCAACAACGTGTCAACGCAATTCATGTAACATGGAATGTCATGTGGCATGACAAAACATTTTCGATAGGTTGTCGTGAAAATATAATCCATTTATGAGCATAAACCAATTGATTACAAGATATGGATAAATGGCAATCTTGATTTGATCTTGCTTATTATTTCTCACGAAGTTAAGTTGATCCCAATGGGTAATGCTTGAAATATTTCAATTAATAATTTCACCATGGTCAAGTAATTTGTGTATCAATATATGTGGACGAAAAACACGTTATAATTTCTCACTATCAGAAGTGATGAATCACGTGCATGCCCTACATCAATTTTCATATGATTCGCAATACACCCGTATGAAGCCATATTAGCAACAGTAGAATAGGTAAAGTCCAAATTCCACCAAAATGTGTTGATTCTCGTATAAGATTCTATGAGACCTAAAGTCGATGCACCGAATCCACTACCTATTTTACACTTCTCAGCTGTAGGTAATCTAATGAATTATTCTTATAACAACTCATCCAAGTATCCACTTAAATTTATCTTCATGATATAGATCTGCTATCTTTCTTTTCTACAAATTCCCTTTTGAGATGATAGCACCTCAATATATATGCAAATACTTTTAAGTTTATATCTTCCACATGTATTGTTAGTCATTCTCAAGTTTTTAAGAATATTTATTAGGTGTCATACATAGTATTACGTCCATGGAAGATATCATTATTGAAGCATAAGACATCTTGTCTAGCACGTGGACCCCAAGATCAGGTCTCATTTCCATATCCATCATGGAAAAACTTTAAATAGCTTTACTTTTACTTATTGTGATATGGGAATATGATTACTGGTCAATAATATGTTGCCCACATATTGTACCAAAAATATAAATGTACTCTCACTAACTTTTTATACACGCATGGTTCAACATCATTTTTGATAAAATCAAACATTTTAATGATTTCATCAGAGCATATGTTCAAGCTCCGAGAGACTCGTTCAATCCATAAATGAACTTCTATAGGTTACACACCACATTCATGGTGTACTGCTACAACAAGCATAATTCTAACATCGCTATTGTCAAAAGTCAACTCTTTGTCTTTAATTGTAGCAATAAAGCTACCAGCCTAACCTTGTAAGTATGAACACTACCATCCAGTTGAGCCTTTTACTTGTAAACTTATTTACATTCTATCTATTGGATAGGCCTACCAAAGTCTAAACATTGGTTTCAAACATGAAATTCATATCTGATTCCATGAATTTCTGTCATCTCTTTAAGTCAGCTTTTGACTTGAACTTCTGCACATGTATTAAGCCTATCATCCTTTGTTAACAATACATTATTAGCGATAAGGAATTTGTATATTCGAGGAAAACAATGATACAACAATGAAACTTATGGTATCACAAAAGAACCCCGCGGCAACCAGCAGTCAACAAACAGCGGTCGCGACTTTAGGAAATAAGGTTTAGGGTTTTTGCTCATCTCTTATGCTGGCAAAGACGTAATGACAAATTTTGATAAAAATCTAAACATGAACAATGCATAAATCTATTTAGATTGCTCTGACAACACAAAGTCAATTCACCAATTATATCACTCCAACCCACAATAGTTAAACAAGTCCTACAATAAGAACTATATTGTACCAACGCTCCTCCATACACACAATATACCAAGGAAAAAAACTTTAAATTTTTATCTTATACTAAAATAAAATCGAAATAAAAATTTAAAATTGCAGACAACATAAGACAGCTGAAAATGAATTATAAATTGAGTTTCAAAAGGTGTGGAAAAGAAAAGAAAAGAAAATGGGAGTGGATGATTATTTCATTTCATTGGTCCGATCGAGCCGCAAAAATTGAACGTTAGATTCCGACAGCCGAAAGCAGATCAAGTGTTGATGTGAAATCTGATGGTGGTAGGTCCCTTTTAAACCCACGCCAGCATTGGGATATACGCCCCCGCTCCGCATGCGAATTAATCCCACTCCAAACAAAGAAGCTTCTAATTTTGTTTTGTCGTTTAATTTAATCTCTCTTTGTTGGGCTTTCCCAAGGATGGATTGATTTCCCTCAAGGCCCACCACAAGGATGAAAAGCCTCCTCTTGCATGCGCGAAGCAAACTTCACGGAGCATTGAATTATGCCACTTTATCAGAAAGTCTTTGATAGATACAGTGATAAAAGTATAAGTGACAGCAGATGATTGAATGAAAAAAGTTGATTGTAATTTAAATAGTTCAATGATAGAATGTTAGGTGACATTATGTCAACCATTCTGGTACTGTAGCATGATTGCGGAGGAGTTGACGGACATTGATGCCTAAGCATGTTTTGATGAGTTTATATATCAGTTCAGTGACGAATCTAGCACCTGGCGAGCAGCGGCAGTGGCGCGTGCTGAATTTGCAGGAACAATTTTTTTTTTTTATTTTTTTTTCAAGTCCGAATCTTTTCTATACCAATTTATTGTGCAATTTTTCTAGTTTTACAATTTTTACCAAAACAAATGTAATAGGGAGATGATTCGATCCTATGAGGCCTTTCTAAGATTATTGAAACCTTGACCATCATGGGATTAATTGAATTTTGATACTAAATGTAACAAAATAATATATGTTTAAGTTTTAGCGATTTTAATGTAATTGGAAAGATTCAAACACGTTCTCTTCTTTGAATTATACAAAATTTGGTCACTATGTTATTTGGTGAATATTGATGATATATAAAACATTATTATATATGTTTAGTTTTAGCAAAATAATTGTTATATTTAATTTTTAATATTTTATTGCGTCCGACAATCAATGGTCGTCCGTGCTCACTTAAAATCTTGAATTCGCCACTGTATCAGTTGTCAGCTAATTTTGTTTATATATGGAATGGATGGAATAAATCAATCTAGTACTAATTTGACAGATTATGCAAGTTGTCTACAAATTATTTGTGTCACTTGCAATTAAATTCTTTCAATTTCATGCATGCAGCTTGCTTGCTCGCCACTAAATGAACAACCTTTGTGCCAAGGAACTTCTTACAAAGTTAAGTTGCACTGGTATTGTTCCAACTATAATGAGTTGCATAAATGAATTGAAAATTAACTATATATATGTTGAATTTGGCAAGTAAAATTGATTCTACCGAGCTCTTTATAACAAAATTATATAAATGTTGATATAAAAATAATCTTGCTGGTAAGCGAAGTACATCTCGGATGTTACAAGCAAACTTGCAAAATGTTAATGATATACTAATTAATTAAAGCTTCTGAATTCTGATAAAATAAACTAACTCAGGCACTGCATGACTTTAGTTACTCAAGATTTGGACTGCTAGAGTCAAAATCATTTCCATATTTTGAAGTAAAATCCAAACCAGAAAACCCTTGAAACTCCGATGGAAAATTCTGAAAATCTTGCTGCTGCTGCTGTTGTGGCACCAAGCCGGTGCTACTAACGGAGGAATAGTCTGGTATCTGAGAGGTGGATTGGCCTCCTCCTTGATTATAGAGAGCTGAAGTGTAATACGGGAAATCTGCATCACTGCTACAGAGCAATTGTGCATATTGTTGGAGCCCAGGAAAAGTGTTCTGTGACATCATGGGATCATAATTATTATAAGCCGCTTGATCGACTTGCTGCTGCTGCTGCTGATGATGATGATCAAATTGGAAATTGCTCGAACCACTACCTCCATCACTGCTTATATATCGCAATTCCGTGTTCCCTTGAACGCGTTCTGGGAAATTGAGCTTAGCTTTGGTGCCTTTGAACCTAAGAGCAGCATCGTCGTATGCACGGGCTGCATCCTCAGCCGTCTCGAAGGTGCCAAGCCAAACTCGAGCAGCTTTTTTGGGATCGCGTATTTCCGCTGCCCATTTCCCCCATGGCCTTTGTCGAACTCCTCTATAATGTCTCCTCACAGATCCTTCATCAAACAATATAAAGTTAATTTGCCTTGCAATCATGCTATAAGTACATATTGTTAAACAGACAACACTTGGGGTGACACTATTGGAGGATGGAAAAAAAAAAAAAGCCAATCAAGTTCGGCCACGCTAGCGTCAGTAGAGATTCTGTAAAAAAAATTCCTGTAGTTGAATTGTTTGCCTTAATCACAACAAGGAATGGTATAATAATGAGAAACTAGTACTGCAAGTATATTTCTCGTATATATCTTTGGTACCAAATTTTTCAAAAAATTATAATGATGAAATTATGAGCAACTTAATCATATAGGCGCTGTACCTATTTCAGATTTTATTTTCCATAAATTATAAGTTTTTCAGCCGCTTTATCTTAAAGCACAATAGCAAATTCACTTTGAAATGCATTTACTTTAAATTGTATACTTCATGGAGCTCAGTTGATCAGGGTTAGTGCGATCATCGAATAGAGCGAAGTTATGAAGTATAGGCATTCTTACTCGAATAGCATGTATGTGTTCGACATGTTGGGAATAGAGGCAGCGTTAGGTATGACAAAAAAAAAAATTGCATTGGACTAATAAATAGAAGAAAAAATATATATATAAAAAAAAAAAAAGGACTTGGACAACCTGGAAGGTCTAAAGTCGAGGGCTGACCCCTATCTCCATCCCTTGATTGGGAAGTCCAATACTCTCTAAACGCTCACAAGTTTGACATGCTCGGGAGTGATTGCGTCCTATTTTTACATATTTTTTAACATGTCTGCTATGTGACAAACATATTCAAGACACATCTAAAGTACGTATTTGACACACCATCATACTACTAATAGTTCTAACACAAGCGAAACATGAAATCCCAATTTTATACATTTTGAATAATAGTAATAAGTAATTATTTACAATTACTAAAACATTTGTGTAAAAAAGCCGGAATAATTAGAGGGAAATTCTAGAACTTCATATCATATTTGGTCTACATCTACAATGTACATTTTCCTTTCTCTAGCAGTACTTCCTAATGTATATCTTGATCTACTTTTCTAATTCAAAACTTTCACTTGCAAAAATCAAAGCTAAAGAGAGTATAAAATCCAAGATAGAACTATTTTAAAGAATTTAAATCGACTTGTTCGTGATTTCGTGACACCCGCAGGATTAATTATATAGGCAAAATTATTGGATTAATTTGAGCACATTTTTCTTGACTTAACGTGCAGCTCCTTTATCTAAAGAAGGGAATATAATGTACAAAAGAGATATATATCAAGAACCAAAAAAAAAAAAAAAAGTAACATTAATCATTTAATCCATATGGAAAACATGTGTAGAATCAAAGGTAGAGGTTGGTAGGTGTAAATTCGTATAGAAGATTTGACGGCCGAACATTAATATAATTGTCAAGAATTGGTAACACACGTGTTTAATTGATATTAAGGAAAAAGTAACCACCACATATGTATCAAATTACTACAGACAGCTTGGACAACTCCGAAAGAGAGATCTACAGCAATCTAAAAGACAGAGAGACACTGCTTTACGGAAAGTTACATACAATGAACTTGGCTTATAAAGAACAAAATCTTGCCTTTTTTTCTGTCTCTTTTCCTTTTCTCAATTATATTCATCTTCTGGAATAATTAAAAAAAAGGTTTGTTCGATGCAACTTAATTATTAAAATTGAAAAAAAAGAAAGAAAGAGAGATTAATTAAGCAGAAAAAGTAACAAGCATACCACCTTGATCTTGCTGTGTTTGAGTAGAAGGGTGATGCTGATCTTCTTGATGAGTGGCACCCATGATTCTTGTAAGCCCTGAAACCATAGTTGAAGTATCTCTTTCGGAAGGGAAGTTATATTCTTCTCCTTTCTTTTCCGATGCTTCCACTGGAAGTGATCTTTCATGCCTTCGATCCACCTTCAATCCTCAACTTTTTTCCAAGATTGAACTTGGAAATTGAAATCTAGAATTGGGTTGGTGAGATTTTTTTATTTTTGTTTAGAAGGAAAATTTAAATGAGAGGAAATAGGGTTGAAAACCAGGGTTTTCTAGGTATAGACATCAAGAGTGAGTTTAATGCTATTATTTCTATTTATGTTGGCATATATATAGGGTTCAACTTTTTAATAGTATAAAATAGAAAGGGAAAAAGAAAAGAAAAGAAAGAGAAGCGTGAAAATATGCATATCCTGGGTAGGATCACGCAGACTGGCTTTAAGATGACAAGAATGAATTGGTGGACTAAGACAAAAGAGTGATATATGCTTAGAACAAGACAATGAATTGATAAGATGATATCTTATTATCTCCTCTCATCTCAACTCTCTGCCAAAAGTGGTATTGAGATTGTGAGATCAAGATTTCAATCCTCCACCGATTCTCGTACGTCGCGTGCGGGAGTAATATAGAGGTCTACTCGATAATCACGTGATTAATTTTCCCTAATAAATTTGGAGTTGATTGTATGATTTTTTTTTTTTCTCTCAATTGTGATGGCTAGTTGATTTTTATTTATTTTTACCACTTTTTTGGTTGGGGAGTACATCAAATTAATTCAGATATAGACGAAATTGAATTAGTCAAATTAATTAATATGAATTAATGTTGCATGTGGCAGGTCTTCCTATCATTTTGTTTTTATATATTATTCATATAATAATATAAATTATAACTATATATATGCTTAATGAGTTTACAATCTTCCCCCACGTAAACTTGGTTGAATAAATTTTAGTTGAATCCTGACAAGAACGTGCATATATATTCATTTGCACATGTACTAGCTTAAGGCTAGCTAGTGATTACCTACAAAAAAACACATTATTTTGTGTAAGTTAATAAATCAATCTACCTATCAACTTAAAAGATCAATAATTTTATATTCCTTTTGAGATAGTGATATTTTTTTTTTTTACTATTGACATTCTCTATATTTTAAGTTTATTTTGATAGTCATCGTTGAGGTTTGGTATTAATTATATGTAATTAGATCTAAATTAATCACTAGAGACAGTTCAAGGAATTTTGCGAGCTTTAAGTAAAATCGTCAAGGGATCTTTTTGAAATCAATGATAAAAATACTAATAGAGCAACTAATCATTGACGGAAATTTTGTTGATGAGCAGTTAGTAATTCACATAAAATTATTGACATCGATATTGTTGGTGATTATTGATACACTGTCAACGATTATCGACGATAATAATGTCAATGATGTTGTAAAGAATAGCAACAACGCTTTGGTCACTAATGAGAAATTGTCAATGATCGTCGATGATATGATTATTGCTAATTTAGATTAAGGTCGAGATATGTAGGCGATTCAGGCAAAACTATCGTCAATATTTCAATATTTTATCTTTTGACAAATAAAAAATATTTGTTTCTCTTCTTATAATATTATTGTAGTAACGAATTACTTTTTTAATTTTTATTTTGTTTAAGATATAATTTTTGGTTGCAATTTAATTTAGATATTGTTGGTGATTATTGATACAGTGTCAACGATTATCGACGATAATAATGTCAATGATGTTGTAAAGAATAGCAACAATGCTTTGGTCACTAATGAGAAATTGTCAATGATCGTCGATGATATGATTATTGCTAATTTAGATTAAGGTCGAGATATGTAGGCGATTCGGGCAAAACTATCGTCGATGGTACTGTTGGTGATCACGTCACATCTTCATCGATGATTTGTAACAATGTTGTCAAAGTTGTTATTGAGAATCACTTACGATACTTCAATCACAGATGAAAGTGATCATGTTTCACAAATTTCAATATTTCAATATTTCATCTTTTGACAAATAAAAAATATTTGTTTCTCTTCTTATAATATTATTGTAGTAATGAGTTACTTTTTTAATTTTTATTTTGTTTAAGATATAATTTTTTATATTTTTATTATTAAACTATTTTATTTTTAAAATAGAGGCATTCGATAAATTGAAACCCTTAGGTGGTCATCTCTAATATTTGAGTCGACTCTACTAATCATTAATAGTATAATACAAAAGGATCTCAAATATATTTACTTTGGGACTAGGTTAAAATAGATGTCGTGTCATCTCGCCTCTTATGTCGTAGCTACTATGCCAATACTCCACCCCCTTTCTTAATTAATAGTCGTACTTAAATAATAATTTAGATTAAAAGCTTCTCCAATACATTTTTGTAGATTGACATCTCTGTGTTATATATGTAAGGTGACATTATTAGCTAAAGAATAAAAACTATACAATCAAATATTGCTATTTAGGTGCTTTTTATTTTTTAAATAAAAAGTAATTAAAAATAAATTCACGTCTAATGATGCTTTGAAAATATAAATTTTATTGACGGAGCTTTAGACAATATTTTTTTTTTATCTTTTATTAAATTAGCTTGGCAGGATTTGTGTCGGATTATTGAAGAAAAATAAGGTCACATATTATTTATTGTTCTAGGCATATTTTTTGCAATGTTCATGCCAACTGCCATTTTTAATATTTTTAGAAACTTAAAACTGTTAAATAGATTTTTATTTGTCCAAATACAAGAATAAAATATGAAGGAGTACAAGTAGATTCACAATTAAGAGTATTTCCAAAAAAATTCCCTATTTTTAAAGAATATATTTTACAAGTTAGAGAGTAAAAAATTTTAAATACCTCAACAGTCTCTTTATTTTTAACATTTAATTTATTACTCCCATTATATATTTATTATTTTTTTCTCTCTTTTACTTTCACCAACTTTCTTCCAAATTATTATATTATTTCCCTTCATTTTCTTTGTATATACTCCATCCGTACATAAAGAAAAACTTATTCCTATTTTCACACAGATTAAGAAAGTGTAATTAACATCATTGGAAATATAGTTTTTTTCTTACAGTTTTTCTAATATATTCCTATATTAAATAACGGGTTTAAATATGAGTAGTTCATCTTTGTTAATAACAAGATATATTAAATACGTACATATTAGAAAATAAAAATCATTCTTAGCCTCAATAAGGAAAGTGGCATATAATTTAGATAAAAAAAAAAGAACTGTAGATCTATTTTTATGAGATGAAGTGAGTACTATTTAGTTGGATCAATATATGAAACATTGAAAATTGAAATATTTTGAATACATTTAAATATAGTGAAGAGTCAAACTCACTCTCTATTTTAAAATATTAATTTAAAGAGCATTTTAAAACATAATTTTAAGTGCTA
>CAIGRP010117018.1:755-20710 GCA_903798385.1 Fraxinus cuspidata
TTAAGGTACGCTTTTAACATCCAGTTTTGAGCACTTAAACTTTTGTTATTCTCTCTCTGACTTAAGCATCGGAGGGGCGACGAGGACACACCTCGACGCCTTTGTTTCAGGTATCGGAAGATCTCGTTCGTGCTCATTCTCAGTCGTCAAGCTCGGAAATCATCAGGTACGATTTTTGGTAGCATCAAATATTATTAATAAATGGTTTTGCTCTATATAAAATTATTACCTAATTATTGAATAAGGAAACTTTCTAAATATTTGATTTTTTGTAATTTCCTCATTTTTGAATTGTCATATTTAAAAACAGGTTTGGGTGTAATTTTCCCTTGTCCAATTCAAATTGGACGGGACCCGAATTTATGAAAAAGGTCCAGCCCATTAGAAACACCTGGCAAGAGTACATGCAAGTCATATATATACACACAGAGAGTCAGAAAGAGAGTGAGGGAGGCGGAGAAGGAAAAGCATCATAAAATGGCCGACGAGGACTATGAGATGGACGGAGGGTACAATTTTCTCACACTTACTATCAATTTTTCCAAAGAGAAATTAAACCAATTTTTAGACCTAGGGTTTTTAGGGTTTATGTTTTAAATAACAAAGATCCTTACTTTTCTTCCAGATACGAAGATGAGCCAATGGAGCCTGAGCTCGATGTAAGAAACTTTCTTGCTTTCTAATAACTATAGCTTTACAATGTTTTCTTAGTCCCTGTACCCCCTCATGGAAGAGGGACTTTACTGGGGTGTGGAAATTGATAGGAAGGGGCAGAGGTGGAAGAAGAGAACAATAACAACGAGGATGCTCCAGATGCTTTTGAAGGTGAAGGGGAAGATAAACAGGAGCAAGAACCAGCAGAACGCCCTCGGAAAACGTCCAAGTACATGACGAAATACGAGCGTGCGAGGATTTTGGGCACTCGTGCCTTGCAGATTAGGTGCTGTGTGAGTTTGGAGTTTAGGGTTTTCAATGTGTTAGTCATGGATTTAATGAGTTTTGTTTAACTTGGGGAAATTTTGTGGTTGTGCAGCATGAATGCTCCTGTCATGGTTGAATTGGAGGGTGAAACTGATCCTCTTGAGGTAAAATTATTGGTGTTGTTCATGAATGAGAAAACATTGATGTGTTTATTGTGCATTTTCTCTTTTTCTTCCTGTTAATTTGGATTTTCTACCTTCTTTGAGCTCTTTGATTTTGAAATTAGAAGCCATGTAACTGAACGGATGCTACTTGTGAGATCACATACTTAAATATATATATTTTTAAGTTATAAAATCTGGACATGCGAAAGTGAAATTATCGAGTACTATGAAGTGTTGGAGACCTATATGTGGCGTGTTCCCCTTTTTCTGTTTTTTCACAACAGACATGTCGCCAACATGTCGTTGACACATCGGCGATGTGACATTAAAGGAATCAGAACAAAATTTAGAAAAAGGGAGAGGTATTTAGCTCCTGTTTGAGCCCATTTTAATTTTGTAAAAGTGATTTTTATGTAGAATGTGTAGTAACAGCGCATGATAGATTCACAAATCACTGCTTTAATCTAACTCGTGCAGACAACACACACTTGGTAATAAGACTTGAACATGAATTTTTCCCATCAATAAAGTAGGAAAAACTTTGGGTTCACTGAGTAAAATTATTCTATTGGGTGTATGGTTAAAAGAGTCTGCAGGAAATGAGTTTTAAAAAGGGGGCTCAAAAACACGCTTATTTGCCTGGAGGAGCAGAAGATTATCTCGTAGAAAGGTGCCGGAGGAGCAAACAATGCTGGTTAGAGGTGAAAATAATTGAAGTGGGTGGGGTAGAGTGGAGTGGGTAGAAGGGAGCTGGAGAGACCGTGAGAGATGAGCAGAGCTTGCTGAAATGGTGTGGAACTCTAATTTAGTATTTCACAAAGTGAACACATTTTTAAAGTGAGCACGATTTTAGGCTAAAATAATGGGACATTTTACTCAAATTCTGATTTAAATTAAAACCTACAGGCACAACTTTTACACCATTCAACGCGATATTTTGTCCCTTCGACTTACCTCTTACCCTTCCCTTACTCTTTTGAGAATTGAACAAGTACATGTACTGATTTGATTTGCCCAACTTTTTAATTGAACAAAATACATAATTTTACACTAAAAATTTTAAAAATTCAAAAACACAAAAAAGTTTTTTTTAAAAATATATTTTTATTCAATGTTTGGTATCCTATTTATTTTGAGAAATTTCTTGTTGGTGTGTCCATGTTGTGTCGTGTCGGACCCGTGTATCGTTATCAGTGCTCATATTCTCTATTTTGATGCATGTTAATGCTTGCCATGATGTTGTTTTGACATTACCTTTGCTTTAAAGCGTACTTTTTAAATTGGGAACTTTGGAATGACATTCTACACTGTTCTTTAGGTGTTCCAAGATGTATTTTAATTCTTTCTTTTCTATATTAAAAGAAATCAATTGGATATGTGTCTAAAGAATTGAATTGGAAGAGCTGTTTACAGTTCACCAAACTATTCTAATTGATGAATAGTAAGTTAATTTTAAATATCATTAAATTGAAAAATTTGTAGTTGAACTCGTGGCTATTTTCTGTACGTTAGATTTATGATAGTAGTTTTGTAGCTCTATTTCTATGATTTTCTTTTCATGAAGCAATTAACCTGATAAACCTGTTCGCACCCCATGTGTTTTGTTTGTGCTATTATCATTTATCACAGATTGCAATGAAGGAACTGGGAGAGCGAAAGATACCATTCACTATTCGTCGTTACCTCCCTGATGGAAGGTAAGATTCGCTCATAGGTTAAAGTCTTAATTTCCGGTCTCTCTTTATGCTACAGCTATTGGTTTTTATGTTGGTACAATGCAGTTACGAAGATTGGGGAGTTGATGAATTGATTGTGGAAGACTCGTGGAAGAGACAAGTTGGAGGCGACTAAGATAATCGTGCCCTATTGCTTAAATGGTTGTGTTCGAAGTAATGTTTGTGGGAATTTTAGATAATGACAAGTCTTCAAGTATGTAGTAACGGTGACTTGTGATCGACTTGTGATCTTAACATCTTGGACTAGAGTCATCAATGCTAACTGTCGTGAGTTGTCGTTCCAATGAATTCTTGTTATGACTGATTTTTGTGAAGAGTAATTGTGTATTTGAGCCACATTATTTTGGAAGAATGTATTTTGGAATAGTAGATTGATGGAGATGTGTGTTTGAAAAATAAGAAAAAGTTATTGATTTGATGGAAAATATTTTTTTATTGAAAAATGTGTGGTTGAAAATTAGTAGAAGAAAGAGAATGAAAACTTTAATGTGGCTCAAACAGGGGCTGGATTTTGTTTTGTTGGGATTGTCGTACCAGGTTGTTTCAATCAGATCACTATGTTTCATTCTATATGCTTGTCAATGTAAGAACAAAAAAAATAGACCTCCACACAAATTTAAGAAATTAAATCTGAGCAAGTTAGCCTTATTTGAAAGTAGTTATTTGGAAGGTACCTCTTCTCCACACTCATTTTCAATTACAAATTTTCAAGAAAAATATTTTTTTATGTAAATATTTCTTACTTTTAACTGTACATTCTTAAAATCACTTTTGCAAGTACTAAGAAATTGTAGTCTCATCCTCAAAATGTATCCGTTGTCAATGCTAGTTCCAATCCTGTGTGCTTCAGCATGATATTATAGGAAACTAATTTGAGACTTATTACTGTCAACTTATAATAAAAATTGTGCATGCAGCGTGTTGGAAACCTTTTATGATGAAATTGCTTACGAAGAAGCCAACTGTAAAAACTAAAATTTACTCGGCAGAATCCGTAAGCTCTTCTTCCATCTCAACTTTTTATTTTGTTAATAATACTTAACAAAAATAAAAAATAAAAAAAAATCCATGAAAGTGGTAGCAGAGTAACCAGGTTACCATTTTTTATTCTTGGATTTTCTGATTGAAAAAAAAAAAAAAAAAAAGGTTGAACCCCAACCTTGAGGTTCCTACCGCAGGATTTTCTGATTGTAATTTTGGTAATGTTGTGTTTAATGACTATGTTTTTCATGCCCGAGAAGGACCTTTATGGATTTAAATCTGTATAAATGTAAAGAAATTGTATTGAATTCATATCAATGCTGGTGGATGCCTCAATTTTTAAGGCATGATTGAATTAAATTAATACATTGATGAATTATTTCTTGCATGGGATGGAGTTTTCTACTGGTTTGTCATTTTATTTATTATGAGCCATAATTTTCATAATTTTCTTTTTATTCCCTTTTATTGATTTTGTAGTTCATGGAGTTATGTAACTATGTGTGTGTTTAATATAGATTTTTTGTGAAAATTGATTTTTTTGAGTATGCATGAATAATAATTAGTAAAAAGTTATGGATCCACGTGCGAAATTATTTTATCATGAAAATGCATAGTTAAAATTGAGCTGGGCCGTAATCTACAAAGATCTTTCAAATTAATTTCCGAACAAGTGGGATGAAAATCTTCTATGTTAACTTTTCAATATAATATGCATATCAATGTCAGTATCTGTATCTAATTAATTTAATTTATGTGTAATTCAGAATTTTATAGGTCAAGCAAATGGCTTTAAATGGTCATTCACAGATGTTGTTGCATGCATATGAATATTCACACACAAACATATATATTCATATATTCAGGAAAATTGTAATCTGTGACTATTTGGTATTTCATGCTCATGGTTGGCTGTTTTTCTCAATAATCTTTTCTAAACTACTTGATGATGGGTGAAATAGAGTTTTTTTGAATATCTTCTTTGTTGCTTCTCTAATTTTCTTATTTGTCCCTTTTGCTCAGAGATAGGATAGCTTGAGGGACGTAAGGATTCGGGGACTTTCACGATGAGTGACCATTACTTCAACGACATGACTCCAACGGAATTTGCTGAACATATGGAAGAGATTTTTCCCGAGTTCGGTGCTCTTGATGTTGAAGAAGTTCTTCAACAGCAGGTATGCCGGATTACTTGCTTTTAGAGACTTTCTTGGAACGGTTGGGATTCAGTTTTCGTGGATATTGCATAGAATTATTGATAGTTTTTGTTGAATAACAGAGAAGTGCATATCTGTATATTCAAGAAAACAAGAATATCACATCTGATGTCCAAACTAGGAATAGGAGTCGATTTTCTGCATACGAGGATGAATCTCGGTGGGAAGATATCGAGCAATTGACTCTTGATGAAGCTTTGGCTAGATCCTTGCAGTTGGAGGATTACTTTGGTGATGATTCAGATGTAACTAGACACCTTGCTGGTAAAAAAACTTCCTTCACTTTATATATTTTTGTAAAACTGCTAGTTCATATGGTAGTATTTCTGGTTCATAGAAGAATTAATTCCACACATTCTATTCTTCAAGGCGTCATTTGATTGTTCCACAAAATGCGTAATTTACCAAAAATTAAAATACAGACAACCATGCACGTCTATGTAAATATGCGCCCAACTACTACATTCTTATCCATTTTTTCGATTTTCATATTTTCATTGATTTTTCGTATATGTCGCTCATTGTGAAAGTGTAAACTCTGTGATATGCAGGGAAGATAGAGTCGCCACCTCCGGCTCCCAGGGTACCTATACACATCCTCCCAAGTTCCTTAATAGGAATTTTTGCATCGTGTGATTATGATCAGGACATGATTCTTGGTTGTGTGAATCAATGCAGGTTGCAAGTCAAAGTAGAAGGCACGAAAACATCGACCCAGACAACATGACTTATGAGGTTAGCTATCTGATGCATGATTTGCGTTTTGTGTTCTGTTTACTTGGAAATTCTTTGTCTGAAAATTTTTAATGCTTTACAAATCATGAAACTCTTTCATATTCAGTTTACCGTGTTAGGAATTGCAATCACTGGACGAAGCTAGTGGCAACGAACACAAAGGACTTTCTGAACATCTCATTTCTCGGTTGCCAACTTTCAAGTACAAAGCAGGGTCATATGCAAGAAAACGGGAGGAAAAAGAGTAAGAACTCACCGACCTAGCTCTTAGTCCCTGGTGTAGTTATTAATCAATACTGGACAATATTAAGGAATAAAAGAAAGTTCAAAATCTCTCATTGTAGTGTCTTCTAACTACATACAAAACATGCACGGTTTGTAATAGTGAGTGTGCGTCATTGCATGAAATCTCATATTGAGAACGAGCTATTTAACTATGTTATAAATGGCTATTGCACGATTTCAATGCTAAGTGAAATTACGAGGTTCGACCCAAATTACACATACGGGGAGAGTGAAAAGGTGATTATGCAGAATTAAAATCCAATAATTAAATAGCAACAAGTCACTTTTAATTATCTCTAGATGGTTAATCAATCAATCCAATTTTCCTATGTTGAAATGTCGCAGTTATATGAAAATAGTAAATAACACATATAATGATCACGGAGAAATCCCAACTGGCTAAAAACTCCGAGCACTTTGTTAGTAAAAAATCCACTATAAACAAATTTAAACTTACAATCCATCAAATACGACTATCACTAGTACTTCCTGACCTCATGACTGCAAATCTCATAGCTTTTCTGGATTGCGTGCTCTTGCACTAACTCTCGACTTTATGAATTCGTGTATCTCCTGTGGATCAACGAAGAAATCTGCGTTCTCCAACAACTGGAAATTCAGTCCCTTCCTTGATTTTCAGAACTTTGACATATGATTAGGAAGTAAGCAATTTGGTATTTAGATTAAGTGGGATTGATGTTTTCACCGTCAAGAACAAATCTAACAATGAATGTTGAAAGCTATGGATGAATTTGATGAAGTAGTATGTGTTTTTTTCAATATTCAACCTTAAGAAAAAATCGTTCAGAGGCGTGCTGATATTTATACTGTTTAGGATTGAATGAGCCTAATAAAAAGCATTAAAAACGTGAATTAAAATTTTTCGGATGACACTGTTGCTTGAGCGAGGGCAAGGCGACACGCAAGTCGAGCGAAGTCAGGGTGACAACTAGCGAAATTGCGATGCCGTTTTTTCTTTCTTTCCATCCTCGAGCACTAGACCTAATACAACTTAACTTATAATATTTGCTACTTGCCAGTTACATTAAACTTGCCGGTTACATTAAAACTAACACCAAGAATTCACGATCACGCACGCTTATGATAATTTTTCGAAGGACTATTATCCGCTAATTCCTCGTATCTACATTTTAGATGCGTGATATGTTGTTCAGCTTACAACAAAGGAGATATTTTGACCACTCTGCCTTGCGCACACCAGTATCATACAGATTGCATTAATCATTGGTTGAAACTCAAGAAGGTGAGAATTTTCATTTCGACTATTATTGCCTTCTTCCTAAATCATAACAAAGTCTCTCTGTCTCAGAAGTGCCCTATCTGTAAAAAGGAGGTCCGTGAAGATTAATTTTTGAGAGTTTCTGGACAGAGTACAGCTGACGGTTATTCTGCTTACGTATAATGGTTTTGGCAATATTAATATTTACTTAAATATGGATTTCGAGTTTACAGTGTGAAGGATTTGACTTCATTACATTCTTATTTATTTGTAGCGTACAATGTTTCTGGATTTACTCTTGAAATTTGGAAAGCATTTTATACAGTAATTGTAATTGTCTTGTGGAGATTGTTTGGTGGTGGATACTGAATACCATATCTGATATCACAGCAGCTCTATGCTTGTTTGAATCTTTGAAGGTCCAATTTTCCACATTTTTGTCTTTGTAAAGGAAAAAAAATAAAAAGTTTTACTCACTGTCGGCAAAGTTGTAAGAGGATATTTAGAACTAAATATTTAATGCACTTAACACGCGTTTGATATTTGTAATATGTTTGATCAGACGTGATTGCCCCCGTTTTGCCCCATTATTGATATTATATATTTGGTTTTTGAAAATGTGTTGTTAAAAACGAAAAGAAAAAATTGGATTTACGTGAAAGATTATTTATTGAAGAATATGTGATTGATAAGAAGAGATATAAATAAATTATAATATTAATGGGGGGCAAACTGGGCTAAATAAGTACTAATGTGACAATTTTTGCTTATCATGTCTAATATACATGTACTTACCCACTAAATGTGAAGTAGATACTATTTATTAACACATTTTTAAGCAAGAACAGATTTAAGATCGAATTACAAGTCGGACTAATACGTAAATAAATAAATAAAACAATTTCTACAAAAATAAATTTAGTAGCCCGTCCCAGTCCCCCTCTACATATGTCCCTGCTCATAAGGTTATACATGATTTTTAGTACAAATAGGAGGTGAACATAACAGTCTTATAATTAGATTGACAACGTGTTTGAAAGAAGTGTATTTAGCTACTCCTAAGCAAAATCAAATATCCTCAATATTTTGATTGGTTTAAAGAGATCGTCCAAAGTCCAGACATGGTCCCTAACATTTAAAGTAGGAGATAAAGGGTCCCTAACATGGTCCAACACGGACCCTAATTGAAAGTAGGGGACAAAGGGTCATAGATGCCAATAGGGTATGTCTAAAACTCTACAGTGTGAACTTCACTCAAATAATTCATTATCCACACGTTTTCATTATTTGAATTAGGATTATGCCATTTTACACTTTTTTTTTCCTATTACGTAATGGCTGACATTACCACTCTTATCAGCAAATAAGTGGATAAAAAAATGTTTTCTTTTAAATTGTTCAATAATTTAATGCTACGTGGCAAAATATAAAAAAAAATAGTGTAAACCATGGTGTACACCAAGCATCGATGAATTAATTATGTTTTCCATCTCAATGAGGAAGACAAATTCTATTTCCCAAGCAAACATTTCCATCCCAGAATATAATCTTCTTCCCTGTACAGTTAGACATTTTAGGTTTTCTGTTTCTTTATATGGGGGCTGGTTTTTCCGGTTTAGCAACTGATAAAAATACTGTAACTCACCCTTCAAACCCTAATCTTTGTGACTTACCAGAGAGCTGTATTGCTTTAATTCTTTCTTGTTTGGAACCTTCAGATATCTGTAAATTAGCATGTTTGAATAAAACATTCCGCCAGGCTTCATTAGCTGATGTTGTTTGGGCATCGAAGTTGCCTGAAAATCATGAAATTCTTGTGAAAAAGCTGTTCAGTGAAGAGGAATCCTCAGAGAGCTTATCCAAGAAAGAAATTTTCTCCAGATTGTGTCGTCCAATTCCCTTTTCTGGCGACACCAAGGTAAGGTCTGCTAAATTCAGAATATAAACGAGCATATCTAGATGATGCAGTTCACGTTAAAAAAAGTTCACACATGTAAATTCTTTATTTATTATCTTGACAGGAAGTTTGGCTGGAAAATAGTTGTAGGGGGATTTGTGTTGCCATTTCGTGGAAGGGACTGAAATTTACTGGAATAGATGATCGGAGATATTGGACTCATATCTCCACGGATGAATCCAGGTTAGATTCATTGATTTTCCACGCGTTTGGATTGCAATATTCGATAGCTCTTGATCAAATGCGAAACGAGATTTACCTAGTCGATCCAAAATTAACTTGGTTTATTATCTGTTTAGACTAGAATTCAGTCTGGTTCGGAAATAGGATGGCGATAAGATTGACTTTATCAGCAAAATAGAAAAGGTCCATTTGCTATATATTATTGTTATTTGCCAAAAAAGTATATGAGGGTGTTTAGTATCTTAGTTGGGCAATTATTAGATGCATACTTGTGTTTTTGAAAGTTTGAATATACGAATTCAAACCTTATTTTAATTGATACATTTAGAGGGTGTTTGGTGGAGATTAAAATTAGATTTTTAGTAGATTGTGATATAAGTTTTTGAAATGTGTGGTTGAAAAGATGTGTGGTCTATGAAAGATGTTGTTAATATTGATTGTTTGACTTTGATTAAGATTAAAATCAGATTTTAATTCGGCTCAAACATACCCTATATCCCGTGCAAGTTAGAGATGTTGACTTTATAAACTATACATAATTGTTAAGATTCTCATGTCAAATCACCAAAAAAATTAATTAATACGGAACATACTTTGATCCATTGATTTGTATCTTAAATAATAAATCTTGATATTTAAATCTTGATTTCTTGTTATTCAATTTAATTGCTTCAATCATTGTTCTTGATTCTTGATTTTATTACTTGATTATTGTATTCTTGTGTTGATGGAATGCCACAAAGAATGATAAAATTACATATGAATTGGGGATCATAACCCTACATATATATATATATAATTTTCATATGTATTCGGTCAATCGTCAAATACAAATTCTAATAGATCTGATCTCTACACATATAATCCAGCTCACACTTTATTTAAATACTCAAAACTCAATTACTTAATTCTTTAAAAGATCACTTTAATTTTGGGTATAACTTTAAGATAACATTTATACACAATTAATTACATATGTCGGCTTACATGACAAATTAAATAATTTTCAAAAAACCTCTCATTTGGACCACATATGTTGCCTTATAAATGTATATAACTTTATGAGTTTAAAACTTTTGTTATCATAACCACAAGTATCTCCAAACAATCTCGTTCATTAATTATATCAAAATATGATCAAAGCGGTTTTCGTTACAAATATCATAATTAAACCTTCAATAGTTATGTACATCAACACAATTAAATAACATAGATCACATGTGGATGTGTAGCATGGAAATTGCATGTGATGTAATCCAAACATGCATATTTCCAACTGGTCTTACCTTATTCTTTATTGAGATCAACCATTAACTTTAATCGGAGTGGAACTGAACTGAATACTTATTTCTAAAATAAACCGAATATCCATAGATAAAAATTATATGTCTAAAACAGACAACATCTGAATACAAACTGCAACTAAACTGGCATATCATCAAAAGATGCAACACTCATGTAAGTATTATACTCATAAAAAATCTTGAGTGGTAGCCATTTAGTAAATAGATCTATGATTAAGGAGCTCTCCTAATATACTTTATAGAAACATAATCACTCTGAATCCTTTTATTGACAACTAGGAACTTAATGTCTATAAATTTTGATATCATCAGGCTCCTGTTAGAATACAAGATTGTTATTGTAATCCATCCAAAATATGCAGCCCAGTAACAATATTTTGCAATCATATTACATGATCAGAATAAAAATATCTCATGATCTCCAATTGGTCTGATTTTTCTGAAAGTGATCATATAATTCTTAGTTCTATATAGATACCGAATAACCTAATGACCACTTTCCATATTTCTATCCCAGAGTTAATTAAATATTTGTCTAGCATTCCAACAATGAATGCTATATTCGGATGTGTGCAAACCTGAGTATACATTAAATTCTCAACTGCTGAAGCACATAGAATTTTCTATATTTCTCTTTATTTAAATTTATTATTGTGGCATTAATTGAGACTAAATTTATCTCCCTTAACAATAAGGGTATCACCTGAATTACATATATGTATCTCAAATCTCTTAAGAACCTTATCGATACAACTCTTTTGTGCTAATTCAAAAATACACCGATAACGAGTCTTGTGTATCTATATCCTTAATACAAAAGAGGCATTACCAAGATTTTTCATTTCAAAATTCCATGATATAAATCTCTTAATTCCTTGCAATAAGCTTATTTCATTGTAGGCAAGCAGTATGTCATCGATATACAACACCAAAAAATATGCTTTTTCCCACAGAACTAGTGATACACACAATCATCAACTGAATTCATCTAAAAACCAAATGATATAGTTATTTGATGAAATTTGTGATACCATTATGGGAAACCAGCTTAAGCTCATAGATGAATTTTTTTAATTTGTAAACCATCTGATACAGTTTAAGATCAAAATGTGTCACAAATGACATAATTGTCCTAAAAAAGTCATTAATAAAAACCGAAGAAAAAATCTCTTTAATGTCAATGCCAAGACAAGCATCATATCTCTCCACATCATCATTCGAATCCCTATTGATTTTAAATATCAAATTACAACCAATGGGTTTCGCACTTTCAGGCATGAGTTGAGTTTCCAAACGTCATTGTTACTTATGAACTTTATCTCTTTATACATGACATCGATCAACTCTTTATAATTATTCATTTGCATGGATTGATGAAAGTTGATTGATTAGTTCTTCTTCCATCAGTCTATATCATCCTTGTTTTCTTGGAGAAAGACTATAAAGTCATCCAAAATTCCCTTTCTCCTTTTTATAGTAAATTTTCTTAATGACATTTGTTCCTGAGATTCTTGAGTTAGTTTTTATTTTTATTTTTTTATTTTGGAACAATCTATTGATTGTGTATAGGGGATTTTGTTATATTCTCTTGATCCGAAATTGTTTCTTGAACAAGATCTGGAGTAAGATTCTATCCATGATCCCAATCATTGTCAACTGTAATAGAAGAAATATATACATATTCTTCATCTAATACCAAACCCTTAAACTATGTCAAACAATAAATCCGTCTTTGGATCGATTTATTATTCACATAAAACAAAACTTTATAATTATAACATATTTATTATCACGAGTATGTGTAACTCGGCCAAATATTTACCTTCCTTTGGATCGATGAATATCCGCATGAATTACAAACACAAAACCTTCACAATATCCCAAATAAGTTAATCTATCCAATAGAGGTTATTTTGGTAACATGTTATTTCAATTAATTTATTTAGAAAAATTAGTAATTCAAAAGAAATTTATTTTCATACCAAGATTTAAATTATAGTTGTTAATTCCTAATTCTTTTATTTTTATTTTTATTTTGTTTTGAACTAAAAAAAAAATTTAACAGAAAGTCGGCGTCGCAGCACTCGAAAACGGGCTCTGCAGCGCCAATTGCTGTTACCATGCCGTAAATCCACCAGGAAAAGAAAGAAAAAAAAAATACCGATTTTCTTCTAATTGCATCACTTCTATGGTTTCTTTCTTGCTGGTATATATTCTGCTGATAATAGGAACTTGAACCTTCATATTACTAATTACTTGTTTGGCAAAGCTAAAAAGTGATTGAGTGTTTATAAACCGTTTTCAAACATAAATCTTGATCCAACTTTATGTTAATCACGCAATTATGATAATTATACTCAAGTTCAACAATTAAGTTCAAAAAATTGTCAAATTTTAAAATACCCAAATATTTAAATATCTAGGGTTTGAAATTCACATCCCAAAATTAAGTTATCCAAATTATTAATTTCAACCCTAAAATTATTTCTTGAATATCAATGGTTTGACATGGAGTCGGCTCTGATACCACTTGTTGAATTTTTCATGAAACTTAAACTTTATAAACTTCACATAATTGCCAAGATCTTTATGTCAATTCACCAAAAAAATAATTAATGCGGAACATACCTTGATCAATTGATTTGTATCATGAATAATGAATCTTGATCTTTAAATCTTGATTTATTATTCTTCAATTTAATTGCTCAAATTATTCTTCTTGATTCTTGTGAGTTTTGGATCTTACTCTTCAATATACTTTCTCTTGTATTCTNTTGATTTGTATCATGAATAATGAATTTTGATCTTTAAATCTTGATTTATTATTCTTCAATTTAATTGCTCAAATTCTTCTTCTTGATTCTTGTGAGTTTTGGATCTTACTCTTCAATATACTTTCTCTTGTATTCTTGTATTGATGGGATGACACAAAGAGTGAGAAAATTACATATGAATTGAGGATCATAACCCTATATATAGTTTTCATATGTATCCACATCGTCAAATACAAACTCTAATGAATTCGATCTCTATACATATAAGAGAAAATTACACAAAATCCTACCTTTAAACTTTCAAATTCAAACATAAGGTATAAAACTATTTTTTTTTTATTGATTTGTATCATGAATAATGAATCTTGATCTTTAAATCTTGATTTATTATTCTTCAATTTAATTGCTCAAATTATTCTTCTTGATTCTTGTGAGTTTTGGATCTTACTCTTCAATATACTTTCTCTTGTATTCTTGTATTGATGGGATGACACAAAGAGTGAGAAAATTACATATGAATTGGGGATCATAACCCTATATATAGTTTTCATATGTATCCGACACATCGTCAAATACAAACTCTAATGAATTCGATCTCTATACATATAAGAGAAAATTACACAAAATCCTACCTTTAAACTTTCAAATTCAAACATAAGGTATAAAACTATTTTTTTTTTATTTTTTTTTCAAAAATCAGGTGAAATTTAAATTTATAATAATAATAAAATTAAATTAATTATATACGTAATCCAAATACTAACCACCCACTACAGTTTCAAATTCAAACCCTAAAGCATTCTCTTTTCCCTATCCCTTTCACTTATCTCCTCTCTCTCTCTCTCTCTCTCTCACCATCAATGGAGGACCATCGCTCCGCCAAAAGAGCACCGCCGGCAGAAGAGCACCGCGGCGCTCATGACCCTGTCGTCGTGCACAGGGTCGTGGTTAGATCCAGATCTACGTGTATAGACGCCGCGTTGTTGTTAATGGTGGCGGCGCCGCACGGAGGTAGCTACGGGATTTGTGTTTATTTCATGGTAGTGCGTGGTTAATGGTGAATGATCATGGTGTTGCGTGGTGGTGGTGAGATTTTTAGATCGGTCTGTGGATGCCTTGGGGCACGCTGATGTGACAGTGAGGATGTGATTCTGTAGACGGTGGCGCAAGGGTGATGGTGCGACGGAGATTTGAGGTGTGGTGTACTAGCGGCGGCGGTGGTGGTTGTGTGGATTGGGGTTAGGGTGGGGCGCGGCGGAGACGGTGGTGGCGGAGATGGTGGTGGTGAAGTGGGGTTAGGGTAGGGTAGGGTGCGGGGGTGAATTGTTTTGTGATCAATAAGTAATATTTGACCGATAAAATAGATATTTTGTGACTAATAAGTAATATGTGACAAGCGACGAAGGCGGTGGTTGTGGCGACGATGGTGCGGTGGTGAAGTGGTTTGTGATTAATTCGGATGATTGTGATCAATAAATTGATTAATTTGTGACCGATAAAATAGATAATTTGTAACAAATAAGTAATATGTGACCGATAAAATATGTGATTGATGAAATATGTGATCGATAAAATATGTGATCAATAATTTGTGACATGTAAATATGTTACCAAAATTGTGATTTTAATATATTTAAATAAAAAAATATTTTTAATTATTTATTTAATTTAAAAAATCAGAATTACCACATGATTTTTGAAAAGTTGAAAGAAGTTTGTTAAAAATGAAATTGTATTTGGCCACTTTATTTAGATGTACAAAACTCAATTACTTAATTATATATTAAATCACTTTAATTTTGCGTTTAACTTTAAGATGATATTTATACACAATTAATTACATATGTCGGCATTAAATAATTTCCCAACAAGAGATGTATTAATTGACAGCTGAAAGCTCTTTGTTACATCCACGTCTATTAAATAAGTAATTTTTGTTAATTATTTTGCTCCCTTATGGTCATTCAATGATCCTTGAAAAATGTACAGATTTCATACAATTGCTTATCTTCAGCAAATGTGGTGGCTAGAAGTGGAAGGCAACCTTGAATTCGAGTTTCCGGCTGGTAATTACAGCCTGTTTTTCCGACTGCAGCTCGGGAGAGCTTCAAAAAGACCTGGAAGCCGGCGAATCATCAGTGATATAGAACAAGTCCATGGCTGGAATAAGCCTGTCCAGTTCCAATTAGCAACATCAAATGGTCAGCGTGTGACATTTAAGTGTTATTTGAACGAGGCTGCACGGAAATGGATGCACTATCATGTAGGAGATTTTGTTGTTGAGAATTCTTACATCCCAACAAAACTCAAGTTTTCAATGGCTCAAATTGATTGCGCACACACAAAGGCTGGACTTTGCTTGGACTCTGTGTACATATTCCCAAGTGAGTACATGAACAAGTTGAAACAATTTTAGTACTGTCTCTGACTGACGATGATGAAGTTCCACTACACATTCGAGTTAAATGGTCGATGAATTCTTAATGGTTGAATGAACGTGACAAAGTCAATAATGGCTTTTGTAAATAAAAATATTCTCTTTTATTTGAGTTGACAGAGCTTTTCACCGAAAGGCAGGTAACTTTTGACAATGAGTCCCTTGTGAGGAAATTGGCTTGGGAAATATATTGTGCATCAATGAAGGGTATTCTTCAGCTTGTACTATGGATGTAATCTCCAAGGAGCTTGTACAAAATGTTAAAAAAAATAAAAATTGCCCCGTTTATTTTTTATGTTTTTTAATACCTTTAATTAGTGAATATTATTAAATTTTTTTTTTTCAATTTGCTAAACATAACTCATATTCTCTTTTAAAATGATAATAAATTTTTATTTTTGTTTTGTAAAAATTGAAATATGAAATTAACTTTAAAAGCCGCGAGTAGCGGGACGGGAACTATATTTTCCATACCTGTCCGTCCATGTCCCGTTTACCGAGTTAGGTAAGCAATCACCCCCCCCCCCTTGGGGACGGGATTCAATATGTATCAGATTGAACAGATTTTTTTGTCATCACATCAATTGTTGAAATGGATATGTTTTTGTTGAGTTTATCGAACTACCAATGTTAAGCACATGTTTGAACCTCATTATATAAAAAAATATTTTTTTCAAACTTATTTTCATTCACACATTCCCTCAATAAAATAATATTACACGCAAACTCTAAAAATTTTCTCACTTTTTAACCATACAATCTCCAAAAAATTATTAAATTTCAGAACTCATTTTCACTAAAAATGTGGCTCAAAAGAGCCTAATACTATAGTGATGCAGGTTGATTTTTGTTTATTTTTTTGTGTTTTATTTATTTTATTTTTTAAAAATCTTTAAATAATGAATAATATTAATTTTTTTTTTCAATTGGCTAAAAACAACTCATATTCTCTTTAAAAAAATGATAATAAATCTTTTATTTTTATTTTGTAAAAACCGAAATATGAAATTAACTTTAAATGATGCGGGTAGCGGGGAGGGGAATATGTTTTTCATACTTGTCCGTCGCAATCATGTTTACCCAGTTGGGTAATCATCACCCCATTCGGGGCGATATCCATCGAGTATCAGATTGAACGAATTTTTTCCTCATCTCTATCAATGGTTGAGATGGATATGTTTTTGTTGAGTTTATCCAAACTGCCAATGTTAAGCACATGTTTGAGCATCATTATCTAATTTTTTTTTCAAACTTAATTTCAATCACATTATCCCAATAAAATAATCAATTAATCCATTTGTATAGGATAATTAGTTCACGGAATTTCTACACCCTCTCACATGAGGTTGGTCCCACACGGGACCTGCCTCAATAAAAGTGGAAAAAATTACCCACCCACCCCATCCCACCCTTGTGAGTTGTCTGTAGGGTCACATAACCTCTAGTTTTGTGCATGCAATTGTAATTTCTTTTTTATTTTTAATTACACAATCTCCAAAAAATTATTAAATTCCAAAACTCATTTTAACTGAAAATGTGGCTCAGAAGAGCCTAATACTATAGTGATGCAGGTTGATTGTTAACGCTACCATATTATAGTGTTGGGACTCAAACACGAGAATTGGACGTGGATGGGGTATTTTCGTCACTTACAGAGCAGGGTTTTTATGTTATTTGAACTATTTAAAAGCATTTGTTAAACTTCGTTATAAGGTGTCGAATATTGAATATACAGATAACGAAGAACTTTTTCTTTAATTGACAATTTCAATTCATTTATCGTAAATTGTGATCGCGTGTTCATCTTGTTACTTCGTTGCTTACACCATATACATATATAACAAACAATATCTACGCTAATAAATACTTAATTAGTTAATTACTATGCTCCTGTTGGTGAGGATTATAATCAGATTTTTATTTGATTTTGATAAAAATTAATGAAATGTGTGATTAAAAAGTTGAAAGTTATATGAAATGTGTAGTTAAAATTAATTATTAACTTTGACTTAGATTAAATTTTGAATTGTAGTTAAGATATCAAACCTTTCATTTAGTAACATATTCGATCCAAACCTTTCATTCGTGTCATTAACGGTATCAAACCTTTAAAAATTCTCATATGGAGTTCAAATGGATAGACCGTTAGTTGACCATAATATTAAAATTTTGACCAATTTTTGAAAGGATAAATAGTAAATTTATAATTTTAATATAAAATAAAAGGCTCTCTCTAGCTATTTCTTCTCTCCTTCACCCACCCCACCCTTGAAAATCAGTTGACACCACTGTCACCCCAGCACCACCCAACACCGGCACCAATAGTTGAAACTTGAAAGCAAATCCTTGCAAAGAGAAAATACATTTCCAAGGTTCAAATAAAGCAGATCTATGAAAATGAGAAAATTTTAACTACTTTGTGTAAAATCAAGGCCCTTAAACAAACAATGCAAGATTTAAAGTTAAGGATCCAATGCACATATGCTGTGGCATGAAAATAATAGACTATAAAATTGCAATTGAAAGTTAAGGATCCGACATTGAGTGAGATAAATCAAGAATTAAAGCCTAAAAATATAGGAAATTCGAACCCCATAAACAAGAAAATAAACTAAAAACAAACCTGACATGAGATTTCCACTTACTTAGATATGGTAACTAACAATAGACATGGTGGAGAGGAAGTAGAAATCGGAGTTTCACTACCCAAGTATAGAACTTGAGGAAAAGCTGGAAAATTCTCAGTTTGTTGCTTAATTTTGAGATAATTTTGCAAATGAAAGTGGCAAAGAATTAAAGCTGTCACAGGTAGTCAATTGATGTTGACTGTGGGTGGGTGGTCGTGGTGCCAACTGATTTACACGGGTAAGGGGTAGGGTAAGGTAAGGTGGGTGAAGGAGAGAATGAATAAATAGAGATATATCCTTTTATTTTATTTTATTTATTTTATATTAAAATTGTAAAATTATTATTTTGCTCTTTCAAAAATTGGTCAAATGTGTTGAATTCTAGGTACGAATATTTGAAATGTTTGGTACGATAAATAGTATAGATGAAATATTTGGAACAAATCTGCTGCTAAGCAAAAAATTTGATACCGTCATTGCAATTCTCCATTTTGAAATTTCATTAAGTCCATGTTTGGATCATATTAAATTTTTCATTCTTATTCTTATACTCATTTTAGACTACACATTCTTCATAAAATAATATTTTACATCAAATTAATAACTTTTCCTACTGTTTAAACCACACATTCTCTATTCAAATATACATTCTTACAAAACAACGTCGCTCAAACACCGCCTTAAAATAATTCCTTTCGCGTTTATCCCTTTCTTCATCATCTGAAAAAAAAGGTGCTTGTACTGCAAGAACAAAAGCTGTAACCACTACCTACGACAACCCTTCTCAGTGTGAGTGCTTCCATGTGTTTTTTCCTCCTCTCGGTCATTGCTTTAGATCTCTTTTGTGTCTGAAGAGGTGCTTTATGCACGCGTGTGTACGACATAACATAATGGTTATGATTTCTGGGTTTCGATCCTGTTTGTCCCATTTTTGGGGTAGAATGCATTTTGGAACAGTGGATTTTAAAAAATAAAGAAAAGTTTTTACTGAATAATATGGGATTGAAAAGAAGGGAGACTAAAATGTATTTTGTAAAAATTGGGGATTTTAACCCCTGTTTGACAGCCATTAAAGTTCCGGTGTTTCTTTAAAGAATCTTATTTATGCACTTATGTCGAGTTATCTAATGGAGATCGATATTTATAGCAATCTATTGTATTTGTGGCAATTTTGATTAGGTTTCGTTAATTGAAGGAAATTTAGTCAAGTTCAAAAATTAAAGAGAAAATGGAGGGTAGCAGCGATTTTATAGAATTGCTTGGACCAGATTTGTCAATGAAGATCCTGATGTGTTTGGAGGATCCCTCTGATCTTGTTCGAGTTAGCGCAGTCTCAATTTCTTGGCATCAATTTGGTGAGTATGATCGCCTCGGTTATTGCCCTTGTGCTCGAT